>CM065640.1:57112213-57284713 GCA_033220585.1 Dipteronia sinensis | reverse complement strand
TTTTTACAAACAACACTTATTTGCCGTGGTATACGCCATTTGACAATTAGAGAACATTTACATTTATTCCTAAGCCTTAACAAGATCAATAAAGTGAGGGTTGGCTTAGTGTTTGGGTTGCTTGGGTTATGGGGTAATATAGGTGTAGAATGAACAAGTCTAAATGTGTTTGGCATCAAAATTAGCTTGGGAGCGCACACATTATTGGATGGGAAGTGTTTGGCATTTTAAAGTGGCTAAACACACATTGCCTAACATCACCTCAAAGAATCCATCTACCAAGGGAATAAAAGTTTCGGTCAAGCAGTCCACATCAATGATGCATGTTCTATGACACATGATGATTTTGGTGCAATGAGACTATGCATCATGTTTGAAAAGTGTTTAAAGATTTGAAAGACATTTTCCCTCGTAATTCGCACTTTTGGCTTGCATTTGTGAAACTCACAAGGGTTGTCTCCACTCTTAGAACAAGGCGCTTGAGCACTGAGTACCCTCAACTTAGACACCAAAAGATGGGACTACCCCATGTAGTGCAAGTGAGACCCCTAAAGTGACTAAGAGCTATGAACAAGCACACAAAGCATACACAAATTAGCCACAAACACTTTGCTCAGGATTATCTCACCCAGCTAATTAAAGCTCAAAAATGTTGGCTAGGCAGGAAAATTGAAAAAATTGACACGAAAAATTACTCAAGACACAAAAAAAAAAAAACAACTCAACAAGGCAGACGTCTACACCCCCAAACCAAAACCCAACATTGTCCTCAATATTGAAAACAAGAGAGCCCGGCCTAGCGGCGCGCACCAATTGACGCAACACAAAAACCTAGGCACTAATCCAACATAATCAATACCCACAAAATAAAAGACAAAACACTGGCTCATCACAAAATACGGCATCCTATGTAAATATGGCAATTAACTTTAAAATTCACCCACATCAAGCATCTATTACCAAATCGGCAGAAAGTGGGAATTAACCCCCAAACCGATTCCTATCATATGCTCATTCCTGTACAAGTATATGTATGCAATCAAAACCCCCAAACCGTGTTGGGCTATATAAAACGAAAACCTATATATCCACAAAAGCCTTCAGCTTATCTAATCAAGAAAGAATAACTCAATAAACTCATAATATGGACTTCAAAATTGTATCATCAATTATAGACATCTTCTCTTATTCACAAATATATCCACACATGCAACCCAAAATTGATATGTACAAAAGAATATTCGCATTCATTCAAATATCCACATATACTCAAAACGAAAGATAGAAAAAGTTAAGTGCAAGGGTTAAAGTTGGAAAGAATAAACCAATGTGGAAGCTAGTTGTAGACTCAAAATGAATAGGTTCTCGCCCGTTTCATGAGCACTCTTGGCTTGCTCGTCCCTCCAAGACTCACAAGTGGCATGTATGTCATATCCAATAGATGAAGAACCTAGCTTTAAGCACATCTAACCAAAAATATATCAAACACACAAAAATATCTCAAATGCATATCTTCCAAAATTATCCAAACTCTCTAATCCCAAAAATACTAAAAATAAATGTCATCCACTAAGAGTTATTAGCAACTAAAAACATAAAAACAAAACACAAAATAAAAATAGATTCCACAATGCATTTTCTCCCCCAAACCTAATTTTACCCATACAATGACTAGCACAAGTAAATCAAATAAAATGAGCATCAATGAGATTAAAAAGAGAAAATCCATTGTGCAATCCACACATGCATCAAAGATTTTCAATGTGATGCTAAGGGTGGCTTAACCAAGTTGGGAAACTCTTTATTCTTTGCAATCCAAACAAATTTAGGTAAGTTTCCATTTGTTTCAATTTCCATGACTCTTACTTGGTTAATCACATCTTTCCTTACCCATATTTTTTTTATCTTAGGTGGGCCTCTCCTATTCATAGGACCTTTTGTTCTCCTATGTCTATCAAATTTGTACTTTTTAGCTCTAACATGCTCCCTATTTAAACACACACAGCAATTGAGATTAGAATTAGAGGAACTCCTTCTTGATGAGTGACTTTGAGGCCGTTGGATTTGCTTCACTTGTAGCACCTTGACCTCCTTCTCTACTTTGTCTAGTTGAGCTATGAAGCCACACTCTTTCACGTGTGCTATCCTGAGAGCCTTATCCTTTTTGCTAAGTGCTTCTTTTACTTCCACGAGAGCCTTGTCTTTTCATACAACTTCCATTTGCAACATCTTAGACTTGCGAGCTATGTCATCTTCAATTTCCTTCGATATCTTCGCTAAGTCAACCAAGTCTTTCAATGCCATATTATTTTTAGCTTCAAGTCTCTCAACTTGTGCTTCCAATTCTTTGTTCATGTCGGAGACTTCTTCATTCCATGAGTGTAATATTTTCCACTCGTAGTGACTTCACTTCAAGTAAAAGCCTCTTGTTTAGCTCTTGGAGCTTTTCCATCTTTGGCACTTCTAAGGCATCCTTGCCTTTTAGCTCCCTCTTCAAGAGTCGTACGTTCTTCTCATAGCCTTCCCTCATGTCATTTGTTTTCTTGGAAGACTTCTTCTATTTTCACTTGAAGTGCTTCATTTTCTTTCTTCAAGAACTCCATACATGACATTAGCTCTTTTCCGGCATCCATCATGGCGTTGCACATATCTTCCAATATTTTGCTTTTGTCATCCACAAGGTGCCTTTGTGACCTATCCCTTGGTGGGTATGATATGGTCTTGTAAACTTGACTTGATGCCATTATAGGGATGTTGAAACTTCCTTCAAAACTGGACTCTTTTCCTTGGTTCCGCCAGCTAGGTAGCACACATGTGTTGAATTTCTGCTCGGCTACCTTATGAGATGCTGTAATTTCTGTCGGGGTTTATGCCCTAAAGATGTAATTTGTAAAAGGATTTATGAAATAAATAAAAAGAAAAGTTCAATTCATTCTTGTTGTGCTGTTTATTTTATAACTTGTGCATATATTAACATTCTAGATTGCCGGATGTAATCTCGAACTGTGTATATGAGTGTCATAAACGGATGGATACAGTAAGAGACGTGCAATCTAAAAAGTCCATAGATAACAAATAAAGCTGGGTACTTTATTTGTGGTTAATCTATAGCTGTGGTCCATTCCGTAATGTACGGTGATTCTATCCTAAATCATTCATATGAGATATGGGAATGGAGGCACCTTGTATGATGTGATCATATAGGATTGGGCCATGATCTATATGAATCTCTCACCAAGATCCGTTTACTGATGAGATTCATATATATCAACTAATGATGGCTATATGTGGGTGATCTTAATCCTGAGTGTCTTATCGACTTCTTCAGGTTAGATCGTGGTCTTTGATATACCATGGGTGAGGTCAGATGCAGTTCCTGATCAATATACTCTGAATGTTGGGATTGCGGTTTGGCTTATGGCTGGGAAGGTATGTACACAATAGTGGAATCCACTCCTTCTTGTGAGAAGTAGATGGTAGTTCCCTTAAGGGTTGATTCGGGGCTTGGACAATATGACCACTCTCCTAATTCGGTGAGGAAATAGGATTTATTGTCCATTAGAGAATCAATGGTACTTAAAGGATATATGTAATTAGAGGGGCATAACGGACATTATGACCCAGCTTTAATTATGAACTACTGTAGAGGATCATACCATGTGTAATAGCTATATCGATGGACACCGAATTGTGTCGGTCTGTGTAAAAACGTCTGCAGTTGAGAGAGTGCAGCTTCGGGTTTTTAGTGGAATAACACCAGAGTCAATAATCAAGGAATATTAATTAAAGAGTTTAATTAATGATTCCAAAAATTATTAGAGCTTAAAATACCGTGGGTCCATTAGATCCCCTTGCTAGCCCGATCGATTTAGGTAACAAGGGTCAAGGATAATTAATTGGAAAGTCCAATTAATTGTGTTACGAAAATGACACGTATTTATTCGGGAATTAATTGAATAATGAGATTATTTAATTAATGAATAATGGTGATTAAATAAATTAAATAATTAGATTATTCAATCATGTTATTAATCACTAAATGGAGGATGTTTGTTGATATTTGTTTTTTGAATAAATAAGATAATATGATTATTTTATTTTATTAAATTAAATTTTGAATTTTGAATTTAAGTAGTTTGAATTCAAATCATATTAAATAAAATAAATATGAATCAATATCTTTAAAGATATTTGATATCTTAAAATATAAGATTGATTTGTTTTTTGATTAAAATTGATTTTGAATTTAAAAAAAAAGAAAATAAAAGAGAAAGCACAAGTGTTGTGCATGAGAAAGAAACAAAAAGAGAGAAAAAGGTGTTGTGCAATTGTTGCACTATTGAAAAAATATATATATATATATATATATTATTAATATTTTTTTTAAGAACTAGAATTGTTCTAGTTATTTTTCTCTTTGGAAGAAATAGTTTCTTCATATTCTCTCTATATCCTCCTAAGTTCCTGAGTACGTGACGCGCCCACACGCAGTTACCAGTTCCGGGATATAGCTAGGAAGATCAGTGGTACAGACCAGGAGCATATCGTAAAGTGAAGGAGCCTCCAAACGTTGGTAAGGTACTATATATTTTTATATTGATTACAATTTCCTGAGTTTACATATTGTATGTATTATTAGTTCCGGAAAAATAATAACGGTCTCAAGTTCAGTGGTTCCAGATCATTTATGATCTGTATTAAAAATTTAAAACATATTTTTGCTGCGTTACCAGTGAATGGGGTTCCTACAATTGGTATCAGAGACAATTTTTTTTTCAGAACAGGAAATTGTTTTTGATGCTCCTGTATGTATGATTGTGTAGGCACTATTTAAATTGACTGTATGTTGTTTTTGTATGTATATTAAATTTGTTAATTTACAAAAACATGATTGATCGTTAATTATATATGGTACTGTGGATTTAGGGTTCATGGGTTGTATAATTTTTTATTATCATTATTATTATTTTTTCTGTTATTTTATTATAAAAAAAATGTAACCTATATTGAAGACCTGGAAAAATCGAGAAGTCGGAAGGGCGAAATCAGAAATACGCGTGACAGGTATTGTTCACAGTTACTGTTCACCACCACTGCTCATGGGGGGGGGGGGGGGGGGGGGGGGGGGGTACTGTTCATGCGGACGTTGTTAGGCACTGTTCACATTTTTTGCACGGTTCCGTTGGCAAGTGTTGCCTAGTGCGTTCCGTGCAGATTTCCTATTTTGAATTTATGAGATGAATCGGAGTGACCTGAAGAGACTGGAAGACTCGAAAATTACAAAAAGACCAAGGAATGCCTTGGGGATATTTCTGTAATTTTAGATTCCTATTTTTTTAGGTTAAATAATCCACAGTACTCAGTCAATTCATGTATGCTTTATATTATATGATGATAAAAGCATTGTCATGCATACGTATGTCATTTAGATTAGATTTGCCTACACAAATATATTTGATATGTCATACATGCATTATAGCCTATTTTTTATGTATTTTTTTTAATATGATTAAAATCAGTAAATACATTATTGGCTATGAAAATGAGATTAGTTTTTTAATTGTTAGAAAACTTGTTAATTCTCATTAATATTAATCTGGTTAATAAAGTGTTTAATAAGTTAGATTAATAGGGTCATTCATTGTAATTAGTATTAATACGATTAATGACCTAATAATAAATGAACCGAATAAAGTGTGAGAGTTTTAATAGTTAAAACTTGGTAAACACTATCATAATAATCCGAGCTTAGTAAATAGTTTACAAAAGCTTAGATTATTCACTAATAGATTAGATTTTTAATAGTTAAAAATCATTAATTAATTAGAATTTTTTTTCTAATAATGAGTTTGTTAATGCGCTAGATAACTTGATTAAAGTTAGCCGTTTAATCCAATAGAGTCTAGGTGCATTAACGGATAATAGACAACCCTATTTTTTTTTTAAATAGTGAGTGGGAGAGGGATATATGACATATATATCCCACAGTCTCCATCATTAGTTCAACACCGTGAGATCCGAGTGGGGCCTCGTGACGGCTTTGTTTTCATCCTCCCTAAGAAGGGTTTCCATAAAGATCAATACCAAGGTTGACTTCCTAACGGATAGGATTTCTGAGGGTATTTCGGGATTGACCGACCCTAAGGCGACAATTCTCGAGTTAAGCTCGTGAAATCTGAAATGGTGGGTTACACTCACAAAGGTTTTGATTAAGTTTTGTTAATTAAAAACCTGACTGAATAAAAGATGGTCAAATGATATGGAATAAGAGTTATTCTAGAATATCATTTGATTGACAATGTCTCGGTCCAACATGCAAAGACTTGACCGACCCTAAGGAGGCACTTCTTTGTGGTATGTTGGATTGTCGTGGTATAGTAACTGTTTTTTGGGTATTTCTAGTTCGTCAAACATGTTCACGCATCATGTTTAAATTTATGCCAAAACACTCTCATTTGTTTTAATAAATGATTGAATGAATGTTTTATTTATTTCAGCAATTATGTCTTCTACATTACTTCAAATTCTCGCAAACGACAAATTAACTGGTGATAACTACACTAAGTGGAAACTTAATATTAATGCAATATTGGTCACCAAAGACCTCAAGTTTGTGCTTACGGAGGAATGTCCTCCGCTGCCTACTGCCAATGCCACACGAACTGTTCGTGAGGCATACCAGTGATGGGTCTCATCTGATGAGAAGGCCCGAACATATCTGTTAGCTTCTATGACAAACGTGCTTGTCACAAAGCACGAAACAATGACTACAGCATTCAAAATTATGGAGTCATTACAAGCTATGTTCGGGCAGCCCTCCCAGCAAAAGCGACACGAAGCTGTTCGTTCCGCTATGCTCGCTCGCATGAAGGAAGGTACATCAGTTCGGGAACATGTCCTGAGCATGATGTCCTACTTCAACACGGCAGAAGTCAATGGCGGGGACATTGACGAACCCAGTCAAGTGAGCATCATACTGACGACTCTTCTGAAGAGTTTCGATCAGTTTAAGAACAACTACGGGATGAACAAGTTAAGGTTTAGTCTCACACAATTGCTCAATGAGCTCGCTACTTTTGAGTTCTTGACTAAGGACAGCAAAAGTAAGACCGGTGAGGCAAATATTGTCGAACCATCTTCCTCCAATAATAAGAAGAGGAAGAGGTCTGCTGGAAAGGCGAAGGGTAAGCCCAAACCCAAGAAGGCCCAAAGCAAAAAGAAGGGCACCTCCACCGACCAAGACAAAGGAAAATGTTTCCATTGTAACAAGGTCGGGCACTGGAAGAGGAACTATCCTCAGTACCTGGAGGAGGTAGCCAAGAAGAAGAAGAAAGGTAAATATGATTTACTTGTTCTTGAATCTTGTTTAGTTGAAGATGATTCTTCACCTTGGATTGTTGATTCGGTGGCCACTAACCATGTTTGTTCTTCTTTACAGTGGACTGATTCTTGGACACAGCTAGATGAGGGAGCCTTTTCTATATGTGTGGGGTCGGGGGATGTCGTGTCGGCCAAAGCAGTGGGAGCAATAAGATTGCAATTTTGTAATAATAATAGTTTTTATTATTTAACAATGTTTTTTATATTCCTGGATTTACACGGAATTTGATTTCCGTTTCTAAGTTGTTAGAACAATTATATTATGTTTCTTTTAATAATAAGTTTGTTATTATTGGAAAGAATAGTCTGAATATTTGATCAGGAATTAATGAAAACAATTTGTATGTGTTAAGACCGTTAATACATACTACACTGCTTAACACCGAAATGTTTAAGGTTGAAAAACCTAAAACTAAACGACATAAGATTTCTCCAGATAATGACACGTATCTCTGGTATCTAAGGCTTGGTCATATCAACCTTCACCGGATAGACAGACTAGTAAAAAGTGGACCTTTAAGTGAGTTAAAGGTTGGCACATTACCTGTCTGCGAATCCTATTTAGAAGGTAAGATGACTAAGAGACCTTTTACTGGAAAAAGGGCTTAGAGCTATAGAGCCACTAGAACTCATACATACAGACGTCTGCGGGCCGATGAATGTTAGAGCTAGGGGTGGCTATGAGTATTATGTCACCTTTATAGATGACTACTCAAGATACAGATATGTCTACCTGATGCAACGAAAGTCGGAAACATTTGAAAAGTTCAAGGAATTCCAAGCTGAAGTTGAGAATCAATTATGTAGGACTATCAAGTCACTACGATCAGATCGTGGAGGTGAGTACCTTGACCAAGAGTTTGAAGACTTCATTGTCGAGCATGGGATAGTTTCCCAACTCACAGCTCCTGGTACACCTCAGCAAAATTGTGTAGCAGAGAGGAGAAATAGAACCCTGATGGAAATGGTGAGATCTATGATTAGTTTCTCATCGTTACCAAATTCCTTCTGGGATATGCGTTACAAACAGCGGCATACATTTTGAATGTAGTGCCATCCAAATCTGTTCCTAAGACTCCCCTAGAGTTGTGGAATGGTCGTAAAGCTAGTTTATAACATTTCCGTGTATGGGGGTGTCCAGCACACGTGCTGAAAAACAGAAGTAGAAAACTAGACTCCAAGTCTGTGGTCTGCCTATTTGTAGGATACTCTAAGGAGACTAGAGGTGGACACTTCTATAGTCCCGAAGATAACAAAGTATTTGTATCGACAAATGCAACGTTTCTTGAGGACAATTATATTAGTGACCATAAACCTCATTCTAAGATTGTATTGAATGAGTTGGAGCCTGGTGAGACTAGTGCTTCATCAACAAGAGTTGTTGATCCACAAACATATGAGAGTCAGATGGTTCCTGATCAGGATACACTATCACCTAGACGTAGTGGGAGGGTTGTAAGACAAACTGAATGCTATTTAGGTATAGGTGAGGGACAAAGTGTTGTCTCTCCTGATAGTGTGGATGATCTATTGACATTTAAGAATGCAATGGAAGATCCTGATAAAGAGGAA
Source organism: Dipteronia sinensis (assembly GCA_033220585.1). Classification (NCBI taxonomy): domain Eukaryota; kingdom Viridiplantae; phylum Streptophyta; class Magnoliopsida; order Sapindales; family Sapindaceae; genus Dipteronia; species Dipteronia sinensis. The sequence goes on along the minus strand of CM065640.1, from coordinate 57,275,761 downwards.
TGGCTTAAAGCCATGAATCTCGAGATGGAGTCCATGTACTCTAACTCAGTCTAGGATCTTATAGACTTACCGGTTGGGGTAAAACCCATAGGATGTAAGTGGATCTACAAGAGAAAGAGAGGAGTAGACGGGAAGGTAGAGACCTTTAAAGCAAGGCTAGTGGCTAAGGGTTATACCCAGAAAGAGGGGGTTGATTATGAAGAGATCTTCTTACCAGTAGTCATGTTTAAGTCTATTATGATTCTCTTATCCATTGCTGCCTATTTCGATTATGAAATTTGGCAAATGGATGTCAAAACTGCATTCTTGAATGGCAATCTTGATGAGAGCATCTATATGATGCAACCAGAGGGATTCGTGTCTCCAAATCAAGAGCAAAAGGTTTGCAAGTTGCAAAGGTCCATATAAGGACTTAAGCAAGCATCTAGATCTTGGAACATCAGGTTTGATGATGTGATCAAAACCTATGGCTTTGAGCAGAACGTCGATGAGCCTTGTGTTTACAAGCGCGTCATTGACAAAAAGGTAGTTTTCTTAGTCCTATACGTGGACGACATCCTACTCATTGTGAATGATGTGGGAGTGTTATCTGATGTAAAGGGCTGTCTGGCTAGCCAATTCCAAATGAAAGATTTGGGAGAGGCGAGTTATGTTCTAGGAATCCAACTTATAAGAGATCATAAGAACAAACTCATAGCACTGTCTTAGGCATCAAGATTCTTGTGCGTTTTTCGATGCAGAACTTCAAGAAAGGTAATTTACCTTCTAGGCATGGAGTTCACTTGTCTAAGGAACAGTGTCCTAAGACACCTCAAGAAGTTGAGGATATGAGACGTGTACCCTATGCATCAGCAGTAGGTAGTCTCATGTATGCTATGTTATGTATGAGACCGGACATCTGCTATGCAGTGGGAGTAGTCAGCATGTACCAGTCCAACCCAGGATTGGATCATTGGGTTACTGTCAAGACTATTCTCAAGTATCTTTGGAGAACGAGAAACTATAAGCTAGTGTATTCAGGACAGGATTTGATCCCGTTAGGATACACAGATTCTGATTTTCAGTCAGACAGGGATTCTAGAAAATCCACGTCTGGATCAGTTTTCACCCTAGATGGTGGAGCCATTGTGTGGAGAAGTATAAAGCAATCTTGCATTGCTGACTCCACCATGGAAGCCGAATATGTAGCCGCTTGTGAAGCTGCTAAAGAGGCTGTTTGCCTCCGTAAATTCTTGAGTGATCTAGAAGTTGTTCCAGATCTGGATAAGCCCATCACACTTTATTGTGATAATAGTGGTGTTGTGGCTAATTCCAAAGAACCAAGAAGCCACAAGAGAGGGAAGCATATAGAGAGAAAGTATCATCTCATTAGCGAGATAGTGCAGAGAGGAGATGTGATCGTCACCAAGATAGCCTCACAAGACAATCATGCTGATCCATTTACGAAGACCTTACCGGCTAAAGTGTTTTCGGGTCACCTAGATGGTCTAGGGTTACGAGACATGCCTCACATGCTTTAGTGCAAGTGGGAGATTGTTGGGGTTTATGCCCTAAAGATGTAATTTGTAAATGGATTTATGAAATAAATAAAAAGAAAAGTTCAATTCATTCTTGTTGTGTTGTTTATTTTATAACTTGTGCATATATTAACATTCTAGATTGCCGGATGTAATCTCGAACTATGTATATGAGTGTCATATACGGATGGATACAGTAAGAGACGTGCAATCTAAAGAGTCCATAGATAACAAATAAAGCTGGGTACTGTATTTGTGGTTAATCTATAGTTGTGGTCCATTCCGTAATGTACGGTGATTCTATCCTGAATCATTCATATGAGAAATGGGAATAGAGGCACCTTGTATGATGTGATCATATAGGACTGGGCCATGATCTATATGAATCTCTCACCAAGATCCGTTTACTGATGAAATTCATATATATATCAACTAATGATGGCTATATGTGGGTGATCTTAATCCTGAGTGTCTTATCGACTTCTTCAGGTTAGATCGTGGTCTTTGATATACCATGGGTGAGGTCAGATGCAGTTCCTGATCAATATACTCTGTATGTTGGGATTGCGGTTCGGCTTATGGCTGGGAAGGTATGTACACAATAGTGGAATCCACTCCTTCTTGTGAGAAGTAGATGGTAGTTCCCTTAAGGGTTGATTCGGGGCTTGGACAATATGAGCGCTCTTCTAATTCCGTAAGGAAATAGGATTTATTGTCAATTAGAGAATCATCGATACTTAAAGGATATATGTAATTAGAGGGGTATAACGGACATTATGACCCAGCTTTAATTATGAACTACTGTGGAGGATCACACCATGTGTAATAGCTATATCGATGGACACCGAGTTGTATCGGTCTGTGTAAAAACGTCTGCAGTTGAGAGAGTGCAGCTTCGGGTTTTTAGTGGAATAACACCAGAGTTAATAATCAAGGAATATTAATTAAATAGTTTAATTAATGATTCCAAAAATTATTGGAGCTTAAAATACTATGGGTCCATTAGGTCCCTTGCTAGCCAGATCGATTTAGGTAACAAGGGTCACGGATAATTAATTGGAAAGTCCAATTAATTGTGTTAAGAAAGTGACACGTATTTATTCGGGAATTAATTGAATAATGAGATTATTTAATTAATGAATAATGGTGATAAAAAAAATAAAATAATAAGATTATTTAATCAATGCTAAAATATTATGCATGTATTGTGTGTGCAAATGTGTGTGGAAGCACCTTGACAAAGCTAAACTCCATAAGGACCTTGTGTCCATGCAATAAATAAGGATGTCTCATCCAATTTAGCTTTGGGTCTTTTCTTAATGGTTGAACAAGACAACAACTAATAAGGATTCTATATCCATTCAATTAATAAGGATTTTATATCCATGTCTTGATTGACCATTAAGGATTGACATGGTTGCTTGTGTGTGCTCAAATTTTTAAAGCTATATCTTGTTCAATTATGGCAAAAGGATGCAAATTGGTTTGAATTTCTTTGGAACCTTTTTGACATTCTCCTTGCCAAATACCATTTGCTTGAACTATGATGTTACATGTCTTACATTCAAAGCAACTAAGTCTCACATTTTCTTCTTAAACAAATAAAATCTCAATGATTCTCTCTCAATTAATTAAGTTGCATAAAGTTGTTGTATATGATTATGCACTTATATTGCAAATAACTCTCTTTGCTTACATGACCCGTTTGAGGAATACTCTTTTGCCTATCTCATGACAAAAAGGGGGAGTAGTGTGGTTTATTTAAGGGGGTTGCATATTTGGAGAGATTATCCCGTTGAGGGGGATTTAACCTATTTAGGGGGAGCATTTGCATGTTGCACATTGTAGTTTTCTTTTTTATGCAATTTGCTTTTATTTATTATCTCTCTTGATCACCTCACATACACTTGTCTTGGAAAGTGTAGTCTCATTGTTTTGTAGGGATGGCTATTCTACAAGAGCTTGAAGATTTGAAGACCTAGCATCTAGGTATCTATTTGTAATGTAGAATTTCTTTTGTTGACCTCTAGTTTTTATTCTTCTGTGAGGATGATTTGTGAGAGGTGGTTTTGTCACGAAATAGCCAAAGGGGGAGATTGTAAGTTCCTCATATTTTGATTGGCTTATTTCGTTGACAAACCACATTGGGGATTAATTTTGGTAAGGGTAAATTAGGCTTCATTGGGTGTGATCAAGCTTCAAGGACATCATCTCTCTCAAGAGCACTTCAAAGGTATCTCACTTGTTTAACTCTCTTTGAGGAGATCTAGTTGCACACACTCACTTCCATGCATTTGTTCTTATTTTCATATAATTGAATGATGCATTGTATACCACTTTTCACACTCCACACTTGCACTTTTTGCACATCACTTAGTGTGTTGAGTTTGCCCCGAAAAGAGAATTTCTTCTCTTACCGCGGCCTAGACCGCTTGGCAAGACATGCTTGCACCGCGGCATACAGAGCGGTATACCTCAGTAGGGTCATGCTTCCTGTACCGCTTCTTGTACACTTGCACACATAGCGATCCAAGTCGCGGTGTTGTCCAATAGGCCACTGTTGCCCATACCGCGGCCTGTGCACTTGCATGCACAGCGCCTTACACTGCGTTGTTGTCCAGACGGTGCGCTGTTGTGTGTACTGCGGTCTGGACACTTGCCTGTGACGCGGTCCATCAAGCGGTATTGACGGATTTTTTGTGCTCTAAGTTCAAAACGACGCAGTTTTGACTAAGGCTCCCATATATATATTCTCTCTTCTTCTTTGCTCGTTAAAGTGAGTTCAAGAAGCCATTTTTGAAAGGCCAAGCTTCCTTTAGAGAGAGAAACTCCCAAGAACTCATCTTTACTCAACCAAACACAAATCCATGTGCATCTAACATCTTACAAGCATCATCTCATCATGGATTCTTCTTGCTTTCATTGACTAGGTAACTTGAACATGCCACAAATCTCTTTGTATTTATTTATGTTCTTGTTTTCCTAGGGCTAGCTCTTTTATATGAATTTATTGCATATCTTTATGTTAAATGACATTTATAACATGTTTGAGTTGTTGTTTGTTGGTTGAGAGCTTTGTTCATTGATAGCTAGCATTTATGATGATTTTACCCTTCTAGCTAAATCTTCATGCATTTGCATTTAGATATTGATATCTAGGATTTGCACTCATTGACATTAAATCCTTAGATAAGCATTTATTGTAGCCTAGCATTACTTGCATATTAGAGTTTTTATATATACTCACATAGGTAGCTTAATCTCTTCATTGATTGTTAAGCTTTGTGACTAAGTGGGTTAGTGCACAAGCTTGTGGTCTAGAATCACTATTAAAGGCACGTTGGGTAGAGTGAAAGGGTTAGTGACCAAGTAGGTGTGACTTGAGGTCAACCTAGGTTGTAAACTTTCGTTCAAATAGTGGATTTGAGGACCGTATGTGGCTAGAAGGATAGCCCGTGAGGGTTTCTCACGTAAATCAATCCTTGTGTTTTTATTGTTTTCCGCATATTTATATTGGATTGGTTGATTGCCAATATGGGGTAGGACTATTAAAATTGATTAAGTCGAAAAGTTGGTAATAAATCAACTAAAACCTATTCACCCCCCATCTAGGTTGTATTAGACACACTTTGTATTTTTTCAAATCTCATTAAAGACAAAAGGAGCCTATCCCCCGGTAAGGCTACATCTATCAAACGGGGAGCCCAACATCCGAGTACGGGCTACAAAAAAAAAACAACTAAACTAATCAAGAGTAAAACAGGGTGCCCACCCCCTTTTCCAGGCAATCAAGGCCAATCATGAACATACAACGTCAAGCTTTAGAGCTCTCTTGATTTTTTTCTGCTGATCCTACTCCCTCATGCTGATCCGCGCCATCAACCCCCCCTTCAGGTGGTTGCCCATCTTGGTTATCCTCACCAACCATCCCTCCATTCAGAGGCTTCTCCTGTTGATCAGCAGGATCTTCGTCCAAGACTTCGTCAATCACTGCCATAACCTCAGGCAGGATAGCCTTATCAAGAAGGGCAGCCATAGACCCCGTCTGGCTCCTGTCGACCTCCATCTCCATTATAGGGGGTTCCTCAGATGGGCTCCTAGCTCCTTCCCCAGCTCCTGGCTGATCTCCTTCGGATTGCGAGGACAGAACCTTACTTGAATATTCCCCAGGACCTGAAGTAGTAAAGATATGAGGAGGAAATGGAGGATCTGCCTGGACGGGCTGCTTTCCAGCTCCTGCCTGGCTTGAAGGAACCGCCTTGTCATCATCAGGGCTAGACAACTCAGCAGCCTTAATCATTATCTCCTTTCTATCCCAAGCGGTGATGGATGACAGATCAAAGGGAAGAGGGAGAGCCTCTGCGACCTGAAAAGAAGCATAGAAATATCCATCACTAAAGGAGGTCTCCACGTCAGCTTGCAGCTTGGTCACATGAGCAGTCAAAACCTGATTCTCGAGGTCGAACTTCTTAGCCTCAGCTTTCCAAGAATCCCTCTGCCTGGCCCGCCGGGTAGATTAGAGATGTTCTTGATCATAAGACTGCTTCATCCTCTCATGATTACAACGAAGCTTGGCCAGCTCGATCTCAATTTTTCCTTGGTTAGAGGTCATCTTTTCTACTAAGGTCTGAGCTCGCTTGAGCAATCCCATGGCTTTCTCGGCTTCGGCTTCAGCCTTAGCAGCCCAGTCACGAAGGAGGGTTACCTGGTGGCCCATGGCTACATTTAACTTGAAGTCCTATAAAATACAAAGCCATGGTTAGAAATTGAATAAGCTGGCATAAGCAGTACGAAGAAAATACAATTACCTCAGCTAAGATAGCAGACCCCTTGGTGAGCAAGACATCCACAGGCATTGAGGCCATCCTAGAGATCCCACCACCCAGACAAGATGTGATGAATTGTTCGAGGACTTCATCATGCCCCGTCGAGCTCGACTGAGGGCGGGAACGGCTAGGAGGAATCCCTGCAACACCCGTTTAAAAGTCCTTTGAAGCTCGGGGGGTTGGAAGAGTAGCGGAATCAGGAGGACGAATCGTGGGAGTAGCAACATTAGTAACAACAACAAAAGGGGCAGAAGTAGTTGGACCAACAGCTTGGGGAGCCTTACCCAAAGCCCGAAAAGCCCATGATGCAAGGTTGGCCATCTTAGACCCAGCTGGGGAGGCAGATTGAGCAAGAGCCGGTGCGACCCCAGCAAAAAGAAGAGGAGTTCAAGCCTGAGGAGATCTTTGGACGTCGCGGGAAGCTGGCTCAACAACAAAAATTATGAGTAAACAAAACAAAAAAGGAAACGTCAGAACTAAGCTAGTCAACAAGACAAAGCAAGACGATTCAGTGACACTTACGAGGAGTAGCATCTGAGATCCGCAGGTATTGATTCACCCACGAGGATCAAAGGCTTCAGCGGTTGGGAACTTCAGGTTCAAGTTGTTCCTGGCTAGAATAGCCTTCAAAATAGTTTCAAATTCAGAAGGCAGGGAGTCCCAGTCCCATGATGGTTTGTCGCTAAAAGCTATGGGAACCTCGAACTCATGCCCCCCCAATGAAAATCGAGCTTCCTCAATCACCCCCGCAAGGATCCACTCTTCCTTCCAGGAGGGGTCTTTCTTCTAAGCATCGGGAATAACAAAGTTGAGCTTGTTCTTGGCCTTAGCATAAAACTGACCTCGGGGAGCGCCAGATAGCCTCCCAATTTAGAAAAGATAGGCCAACTCCTCTACTCCGGGCTCTCTCGTCACCTTGCTTAGCTGGCATTGTTCCCTCCACAACAAGAGGAAGCCAATCAAATGCCTCCAGAAGTCGGGCGTCAACTGGAGGGGAGCAAACTGGATGGCGTTGAGAGCTCGCCAATCAGCTCACGCCATGTCACTTGCGCAGTTAATGAGAAGATTTCCCCAAGATTCTGGTAACGGTAAAGAAGGAAAGATTTCCCAAATAAAATAAAAAATTTGACTCCAACACCAACCTCGACAACCGGTGTTCAAGTCAGAGGGGACTTCTATTTATATCCAAAATTGGCTAGGGACCAAAGGGAAATTTTACACCCTCTAAACCTGGCTCCATGCCCTAGGTCATCCATCAGAAGACCATGTTACCTTAAGCTGAGCTACGATACCGCCCCACAGAAATAAGGGCGGGCTCCAAAAACACCTGGAGTAAAGCCCAGCTCGGTCAGATCGAGCCCGCATCACCGAGCCTGAAACCAGGAAATCCCCCCGAAGTCGGGATTACCTCGCAACCTCTCCAGAAGCTTGCCTATACCTCGCTGACATAGTGGGGTGTCCATAGGAGGCCGCACCTAGCTCTAAAAGATCAAGGGAGGTCAGACCTAGCTCCTGGCTAGACTAAACTCCTGAATATCGGGGCTAAGACACTGATCGACCTCACTATCTGATGTACCTCACCATAATATACACCATATTCAACGAACCTTATGGGAGATCATGCTAACAAAACCTGAAGATACACTGGATCATATCTTAAGACGTTACATACGTACAGAACAAGTAATAGAGTCCAAGTAGAAAACAAATTGATCTCCACCAAGATATTCTCAACTCATCAATTAAACGCAATGTCAATGACATTTAAATATAAAATCCCGTCCGATAAGGAGGGAAGGGATTGAGAAAATCAAGGAGAGAATCAGTTAGTTTTAACCTATGAAGACAATGTATAAAAGAAGGACTTCGGCCTTTAGAAAGAGGAGACTACTTTTCGACAGGCATACAACAAGTACCCGACTACACCCTAGAGAAAATTAAGAGCAATTTGAGAGGGATTTGTATATCACGCACTATTAATAAACAAAGTATTTTTTGATTCTTTTGGGTGGATAAGAGTACCAATATTCCTTGTCATTTTACTATGCACTGTCACACATACGTTCAACCTTGGCCACCACCTACGTGGTAGTGGTCTCGAAGGTGTTAACTGAGATTTCTCGCCTTGAGCAAAATTTCTGTTAACATCTTTAAATCCCTAGATAAGTATTTAGTGTAGCCTAGCGTTAATTGCATGATAGAATATTATCACATATTCACATAGGTTGCTTAATCTCTTCATTGATTGTTAAGCCTTGTGACTAAGTGGATTAGTGCACAAGCTTGTTGGTCTAGGATCACTATTAAAGGCCTGTTTGGTAGATTGAAAGGGTTAGTGACCAAGTATGGTGTGACTTGAGGTCAACCTAGGTTGTAAACTTTCATTCAAATAGTGGATTTGAGGACCGTGTGTGGCTAGAAGGATAGCCTGTGAGTTTTGCCCAGTTGGAGGGTTTCTCACGTAAATCAATCCTTGTGTTTTTATTGTTTTCCACTTGTTTATTTTGGATTGGTTGATTGGTAATATAGGGAAGCATTATTAAAATCGATAAAGCCAAAAAGTTGGTAATAAATCAACTAAAACCTATTCACCCCCCTCTAGGTTAGTAGACACAGGCTTTAAGTATTTTCAATCTTATTAGAGAGATAATGCAGAAAAGAGATGTGATCGTCACCAAGATAGCCTCACAAGACAATCATGTTGATCCATTTACGAAGACCGTACCGGCTAACGTGTTTTCGGGTCACCAAGATGGTCTAGGGTTACGAAACATGCCTCACATGCTTTAGTGCAAATGGGAGATTGTTGGGGTTTATGCCCTAAAGATGTAATTTGTAAATGGATTTATGAAATAAATAAAAAAGAAAAGTTCAATTCATTCTTGTTGTGTTGTTTATTTTATAACTTGTGCATATATTAACATCCTAGATTGCCGGATGTAATCTTAAACTGTGTATATGAGTGTTATATACGGATGGATACAGCAAGAGACGTGCAATCTAAAGAGTCTATAGATAGCAAATAAAGCTGGGTACTTTATTTGTGGTTAATCTATAGCTGCGGTCCATTCCGTAATGTACGGTGATTCTATCCTGAATCATTCATATGAGATATGAGAATGGAGGCACCTTGTATGATGTGATCATATAGGACTAGGCCATGATCTATATGAATCTCTCACCAAGATCCGTTTACCGATGAGATTCATATATATCAACTAATGATGGCTATATGTGGGTGATCTTAATCCTGAGTGTCTTACCGACTCCTTCAGGTTAGATCGTGATCTTTAATATACCATGGGTGAGGTCGGATGCAGTTCCTGATCAATATGCTCTGTATGTTGGGATTACGATTTGTCTTATGGCTGGGAAGGTATGTACACAATAGTGGAATCCACTCATTCTTGTGAGAAGTAGATGGTAGTTCCCTTAAGGGTTGATTCGGGGCTTGGACAATATGTGCGCTCTCATAATTCCATGAGGAAATATGATTTATTGTTTATTAGAGAATCAACGGTACTTAAAGGATATATGTAATTAGAGGGGTATAACGGACATTATGACCAAGCTCTAATTATGAACTACTGTGGAGGATCACACCATGTGTAATAGCTATATCGATAAACACCGAGTTGTATCGGTCTGTGTAAAAACGTCTGTAGTTAAGAAAGTGCAGCTTCAGGTTTTTAGTAGAATAAAATTGAAGTAAATAATCAAGGAATATTAATTAAAAATTTTAATTAATGATTCCAAGGATTATTGGAGCTCAAAATAATGTGGGTCCATTAGGTCCCCTTGCTATCCTGATCGATTTAAGTAACAAGGGTCACAGTTAATTAATTGGATTGTCCAATTAATTGTGTTACAAAAGTGACACGTATTTACTCAGGAATTAATTGATTAATGAGATTATTTAATTAATGAATAATGGTGATTAAATAAATTAAATAATAATATTATTTAATTATGTTATTAATCACTAAATGGAGGATATTAGTTGATACTTGATTTTAAATAGAATAAGATAATATGATTATTTTATTTTATTAAATTAAATATTTGAAATTGAATTTAAAATGTTTAAATTCAAAATAAATATTTAATTATATTTTAAAAGATAAGATATGAGATATCATTTTTAAAAGATTTAGTTTTAAAATCAAAAAGATATCAATTAAAGAGTTTTAGTTATAATGATATATATATATATATATATATATATATATGATATATATTGATAACAAAGACAAGAGTAGCACACAAAAACAAATATATAAGTGTTTGTCTAGGATACAACCATGTATGGTGTGTGAATTAATAAAAGAAGAAAAAGAGAGAGAAGAAAACACATATGAGTGCGTGAAACAAAAGTGAAAGAAAAGAAAAGAAAAGCAATTGTACTGTGTGTGCATGGTTAAAAGAAAAAAAAAGATATTTTTATTTGAACAACTAGAATTGCTTTAAGTATATCAAATTGTGTAGATTTGAGAACATGATTGAGAAAAATATGCTTAGAAGAGCCAAAAAGCATGCACCTAGGGAACTTAGAGCAAATGAACCAAAGGCTCTTAGGATTGATAATGTTGCTCCTAGGTGGACTAGAAAAAATGAATATTCTTGCTATGTGGCTCAAGTGGCTTTGAAAGCCAAGGCCTTCAACACTTGGTACCTTGATAGTGGGTGTTCTAGACACATGACCGGAAACAAGAGTTTCTTTGAGACTCTTGTGATGGAGGATAGTGGATTTGTCACCTTTGGTGATGGTTCACGGAAAAAGGTCATAGGGAAAGGTAATATATCTATTCCTGGTTTGCCCTCCTTGCTCAATGCTCTATATGTAGATGGCATGCATGCCAATCTCATTAGTATATCACATTTAAGTGATGAAGGGCTTTCGGTTATGTTTGGCAAAGTTGATTGCTCTATTCTTAAGGAAAATGGGCAAGTGCTTCTAAAAGGCAAGAGATCAAGTGACAATTGTTATTGTCTTGAGTCTAGTAACATCTTTTGTAACTTGTCTAGTTGTGAGCAAGTTGAGTTGTGGCATCAAAGATTTGGCCACATGAATTATGGTGACTTGAAAGTCCTTGAGAGGTTGAATGTTGTGAGAGGCCTTCCCAAGCTTGGGAAGAGGTTTGAGGGAGTTTGTGGACCTTGTCAACAAGGGAAGCAAACTAAAAGTGTGCACAAGAAAGGAAAATTACTGTGTACCAAGGAGCCATTGGAACTCCTTCATATGGACCTCATGGGTCCCATGCAAACCGTGAGTCTAGGTGGTAAAAGGTATATCCTTGTAGTGGTTGATGACTTCTCTAGGTTCACATGGACTTACTTCCTTAGAGAGAAGTCCGAGGCTTTTGAGAAATTCAAAATGCTATGTGTCAAAATTCAAAATGAGAAAAATTCTCACATTAGGAGCATTAAGAGAATTAGAAGTGATTGTTGGAACCTAGGGTTACAGATTGCGCAGCGGAAGGGTTTTAAATTTTTTTTATGCAATCAATAAACTAACTCATTTGTACAATAATAATCAAATGCTATAATAAAGTAAAGTGATGAAACATTTTCATACCTACGTAGGAGGCTCCTTCACTTTGATACGAACTGCTCCTGATTTGAACCACGTGATCTTCCTCGCTATCTCCCGGAACTGGTAACAGCGTGTGGGCGCGTCATGATATTCAGGACCTGTATGGAGGAAAAAGAGAAGAACACACACACAAATGAAGTGCAGCACTTGTGGTCTCACCACACACTAATTTTTTCTATTTGTTTTGCTTGCTGTGTGTCACGATGACTTTCTTTTCTCTCCTTGCTTTTGCTGTGTAAGTTTCCTTATTTTTGGTTCTCAATCGGTTATATTAAAACATATATATCTCATATATATTAAAAAACCAAAACCGACATTCAGTTATCATTTTTTTTAATTAAAAATATATATCTCATATATATTCAAAAAACAAACCAAAATCTTATTTGATTTTTAAAACTTTTCAAAAGATATCTCATATCCTTTTAAAATTAATTAAATATTTATTTTTGAATTCAAACATTTTAAATTCAAATTCAAATATTTAATTTCATAAAATAAAATAATCATATTATCTTATTTTATTCAAAATCAAATATCAACTAACACCCTCCATTTAGTGATTAACAACATAATTAAATAATCTTATTATTTAATTTATTTAATCACCATTATTCATTAATTAAATAATCCCATTATTCAATTAACCCCCGAATAAATACGTGTCACTTTCGTAACACAATTAATTGGACAATCCAATTAATTAACCGTGACCCTTGTTACCTAAATCGATCGGGCTAGCAAGGGGACCTAATGGACCCACAGTATTTTGAGCTCCAATAATCCTTAGAAATTATTAATTAAACTCTTTAATTAATATTTCATGATTATTAACTTCGGTGTTATTCCACTAAAAACCAGAAGCTGCACTCTCTCAACTGTAGACGTTTTTACACAAACCAATAACTCTCGGTGTCCATCGATATAGCTATTACATATGGTATAATCCTCCACAAGTAGTTCATAATTAGAGCTGGGTCACAATGTCCGTTATACCCCTCTAATCATATCTTTCCATTAAGTACCATTGATTCTCTAATGAACAATAAATCCTACATTCCTTACGGAATTAGGAGAGCGCTCATATTGTTCAATCCCCGAATCAACCCTTAAGGGAACTACCATCTACTTCTCACAAGAAGGAGTGGATTCCACTATTGTGTACAAACCTTCCCAGCCATAAGCCAAACCGCGATCCCAACATACAGAGTATATTGATCGGGAATGCAACTCCAACCTCACCCATGGTATATCAAAGACCACGATCTAACCTGAAGGAGTCGATAAGACACTCAGGATTAAGATCACCCACATATAGCCATCATTAGTTGATATATATGAATCTCATCGTTAAACGGATCTTAGTGAGAGATTCATATAGATCATGGCCCAGTCCTATATGATCACATCATACAAGGTGCCTCCATTCTCATATCTACATATGAATGATCCAGGATAGGATCACCGTACACTATGAAATGGACCGCAGCTGTAGATTAACCTCAAATAAAGTACACAGCTTTATTTGCTATCTACGAACTCTTTAGATTGCTGGTTTCAAACTGAATCCATCTATATATGACACTCATATACTCAGTTCGAAATTACATCCGACAATTTTGGATGTTAAGTGCACATGTTATATAAAGTATGACACAAAATGAATGAATATACTACTTCTTTTATTTATGTTCAAATTACATTTACATATTACAAGCTTTAGGGCAAAAACCCCAACAATCTACCACTTGCACTAAAGCATGTGAGTCATGTCTCGTAACCCTAGACCTTGTAGGTGACCTTCAAACACTTTAGCCGGTAAGGTCTTCGTAAATGGATCAGCATGATTGTCTTGTGAGGCTATCTTGGTGACGATCACATCTCCTCTCTGCACTATCTCTCTAATGAGATGATACTTTCTCTCTATATGCTTCCCTCTCTTGTGGCTTCTTGGTTCTTTGGAATTAGCCACAACACCACTGTTATCACAATAAAGTGTGATGGGCTTATCCAGATCTGGAACAACTTCCAGATCACTCAAGAACTTACGGAGCCAAACAGCCTCTTTAGCAGCTTCACAAACGGCTTTATATTCGGCTTCCATGGTGGAGTCAGCAATGCAAGATTGCTTTATACTTCTCCACACAATGGCTCCACCACCTAGGGTGAATACTGATCTAGACGTGGATTTTCTAGAATCCCTGTCTGACTGAAAATTAGAATCTGTGTATCCTAACTGGATCAAATCATGTCCGGAATACACTAGCATATAGTTTCTCGTTCTCCGAAGATACTTGAGAATAGTCTTGACAGCAACCCAATGATCTAATCCTGGGTTGGACTGGTACCTGCTGACTACTCCCACTGCATAGCAGATGTTCGGTCTCGTGCATAACATAGCATACATGAGACTACCTACTGCTGATGCATATGGCACACGTCTCATATCCTCAACTTCTTGAGGTGTCTTAGGACACTGTTCCTTAGACAAGTGAACCCCATGTCTAGAAGGTAAATTACCTTTCTTGGAGTTCTGCATCAAAAATCGCATAAGAATCTTGTCGATATATGATGCCTGAGACAATGCTATGAGTTTGTTCTTACGATCCCTTATAAGTTGGATCCCTAGAACATAACTCGCCTCTCCCAAATCTTTCATTTGGAATTGGCTAGCCAGCCAGCCCTTTACATCAGACAACACTCCTACATCATTCCCAATGAGTAGGATGTCATCTACGTATAGGACCAAGAAAACTACTTTCTTGTCAATGATGCGCTTGTAGACACAAGGCTCATCAACGTTTTGCTCGAAGCCATAGGTTTTGATCACATCATCAAACCTTATGTTCCAAGATCTAGATGCTTGCTTAAGTCCAAAAATGGACCTTTACAACTTGCAAAGTTTTTGCTCTTGATCTGGAAACACAAATCCCTCTGGTTGCATCATGTATATGCTTTCATCAAGATTGCCATTCAAGAATGCAGTCTTGACGTCCATTTGCCAAATTTCATAATCTAAATAGGCAGCAATGGATAAGAGAATCCAAATAGACTTAAACATGGCTACTGGCGAGAAGGTCTCTTCATAATCGACCCCCTCTTTCTGGGTATAACCCTTGGCCACTAGCCTTGCCTTGAAGGTCTCTACCTTCCCGTCTACTCCTCTCTTCCTCTTGTAGATCCACTTACATCCTATGGGTTTTACCCCATTCGGTAAGTCTACAAGTTCCCAGACTAAGTTAGAGTACATAGACTCCATCTCGAGATTCATGGCTTTTAGCCATTCCTCTTTATCAGGATCTTCCATTGCATTCTTAAATGTCAATGGATCATCCACACTATCAGCAGAGACAAGAGCTTGTCCCTCACTTACACCCAAATAGCGTTCAGGCTGTCTCACAACCCTCTCACTACGTCTAGGTGGTAGTGTATCCTGACTAGGAATTATCTGACTTTCAGATGTTAATGGATTAACAACTCTAGTTGACTAAGTTCTGGTCTCACCAGGCTCCAACTCATTTAATACAATTTTAGAACGTGGTTTATGATCACTTATATAGTTATCCTCAAGAAACGTTGCATTTGTCGATACAAATACTTTGTTATCTTCAGGACTATAGAAGTATCCACCTCTGGTCTCCTTGGAGTATCCTACAAACAAACAGACCACAGACTTGGGATCTAGCTTTCCAGTTCTGTTCTTCAGCACGTGTACTGGACACCCCCATATGCGAAAATGTCGTAAACTAGCTTTACGACCATTCCACAACTCTAGGGGAGTTTCAGGAACAGATTTGGATGGCACTACATTCAAAATGTATGCCGCTGTTTGTAACGCATATCCCCAAAAGAAATTTGGTAATGATGAGAAACTAATCATCTATCTCACCATTTCCATTAGGGTTCTATTTCTCCTCTCTGCGACACCATTCTACTGAGGAGTACCAGGAGCTGTGAGTTGGGACACTATCCCATACTCGACCATAAAGTCTTCAAACTCTTGGTCAAGGTACTTACCTCCACGATCTGATTGTAGAGACTTGATAGTCTTTCCTAACTGGTTCTCAACTTCAGCTCGGAATTCTTTGAACTTTTCAAATGTTTCCGACTTCCGTTGCATTAGGTAGACATATCCGTATCTCGAGTAGTCATCTATAAAGGTGACATAATACTTATAACCACCCCTTGCTTTAACATTCATTGGTCCACAGACGTCTGAATGTATAAGCTCTAGTGGTTGTTTAGCTCTAAGCCCTTTTCCAATAAAAGGTCTCTTAGTCATCTTACCTTCCATACAAGATTCACAGACATGTAAGGTGCCAACCTTTAACTCATTTAAAGATCCGCTTTTTACTAGTCTGTTTATCCGGTCAAGGTTAATATGTCCAAGCCTTAGATGCCAGAGATACGTTTCGTTTTCTGGAGAAATCTTATGTCGTTTAGTTTTTGGTTTTTCAACTTTAAACATTTCGGTGTTGAGCAGTGTTGTATGCATTAACGGTCTTAACACATACAAATTGTTTTCATTAATTCCTGAACAAATATTCAGACAATTCTTTGCAATAATAACTGATTTATTATCAAAAGAAACAGAATATAATTGTTCTAACAACTTAGAAACGGAAATTAAATTCCGTGTAAATCCAGGAATAAAAAATACATTGTCCAACAAAATAAAATTATTATTACAAAAACGCAATCTAATTACGCCCACTGCTCGTGCCGACACGACATCCCCTGACCCCATTGGCATCGAGAAGGCTCCCTCCTCAAGCTGTGTCCAAGAATCAGTCCACTGCAAAGAAGAACAAACATGGTTAGCGGCCCCTGAATCAACTATCCAGGGTGAAGAATCATCTTCAACTAAATATGACTCAAGAACAAGTAAATCATATTTACCTTTCGCTTTCTTCTTCTTGGTTACCTCCTCCAGATACTGAGGACAATTCCTCTTCCAGTATCCGACCTTGTCGCAATGGAAACATTTTCCTTTGCTCTTGTCGATGGAGGCGCCTTTCTTTTTGCTTTGGGCTTTCTTGGGTTTGGGCTTACCCTTCGCCTTCCCAGTAGACCTCTTCCTCTTGTTATTATTGGAGGAAGATGGTTCGGCAACATTTGCCTCACCGGTCTTACTTTTACTGTCCTTGGTCATGGACCCAAAAGTAGCGAGCTCATTGAGCAACTGTGTGAGACTAAACCTTAACTTGTTCATCCCGTAGTTGTTCTTAAACTGATCGAATCTCTTCGGAAGAGTCGTCAGTATGATGCTCACTTAACTGGGTTCGTCAATGGCCCCGCCATTGACTTCTGCCGTGTTGAAGTAGGACATCATGCTCAGGACATGTTCCTGAACTGATGTTCCTTCCTTCATGCGAGCGAGCATAGCGGAACGAACAGCTTCGTGTCGCTTTTGCTCGGAGGGCTGCCCGAACATAGCTTGCAATGACTCCATAATTTCGAATGCTGTAGTCATTGCTTCTTGCTTTGTGACAAGCACGTCTGTCATAGAAGCTAACAGATATGTTAGGGCCTTTTCATCAGATGAGACCCATCGCTGGTATGCCTCACGAACAGTTCGTGTGGCATTGGCAGTAGGCACCTTAGGACATTCCTCCGTAAGCACAAACTTGAGGTCTTTGGTGACCAGTATTGCATTAATGTTAAGTTTCCATTTTGTGTAGTTATCACCAGTTAATTTATCGTTTGCAAGTATTTGTAATAGTGCAGATGACATGGCTGAAAAAACATAAATTAAAGATTCATCCAGTCATACATTCTAAACATGTGCTAATGTTCGGCATAAAATTAAACATGATGCATGAAAATGTTTAATGAACAAGAACAACCCTAAAAACAATGTTTCTATGCCACAACAATCCAACATACCACAAGCAAGTGCCGCCTTAGAGTCGGTCAAATTCTTGCATGTTGGATCGAGACCTTCTCAGTCAAAGGATATACCGGAATAACTCTTATGCCAATATCATTCAACCATCGTTTATTAGGTCAGGTTTTTAATTAACCAATTTAATTAAAACCTTGTGAGTGTAACCCATCATTTCAGATCTCAAGAGCTTAACTCGAGAATTGCCGCCTTAGGGTCGGTCAATCCCGAAATCCCCTCCGAAATCCTATCTGTTAGGAAGTCAACCTTGGTATTGATTCTTATGGAAACCCTCCTTAGGGAGGACGAAAACAAAGCCGTCACGAGGCCCCACTCGAATCTCACGGTGTTGAACTAATGATGGAGACCGCGGGATATAATGTCATATATCCCTCTCCCACTCACTATTTTATGTTAAGGGTTTTCTATTAATATTAATGCACCTAGATTAAACTAGATTAAACGGCTAATTTTAATCTAAGCGTCAGTGCATTAATCACAAATTATTAGAATCCTATTCCAATAATTAATAAACTAAATTGATTTTAACACTTAAATAATCTAGTTCATTAGTGATAATTCAAATCTATGTAAACGGTTTACTAAGACTAGAATTATTATTAAATGTGTATTTACCAAGTTTTAACTATTAAAACTAAATACATTAATAGGTCCAATTATTATTAGGAGCTTAATCAAATTAATCCTAATATATTAATTAAGGACCCTACTAATCTAAGTATTTAAACTCTTTAATAAAAAGATTAGTAATTAATGAGATTTACCAAGTTTTTACTCCTAAAAACTAATCCCATTAAAAATAGCCAATTATGTGAATAACCCATTTTAATCAAATTAAAAAAATAAACACATAATATAGATGGCTATAATGCATGTATGATATATCAACATATATATATATATATATATATATATGTGTAGGCACAACTAATTTAAATGACATGTATATGCATGGCAATGCTTAATCATTAAATAATTAAAACATACATGAGTTGACCGAGTGTTGTGGATTATTTAACCTAAAAATTGGAATCTAATTACAAAAAACATTCCCAAGGCATCCCTTGGTCTTCTTGTAATTTCCAAGACTTCCAATCTCTTCAGGTCAGGTGCGCTTGTAGCATGCGTGGGTAGGCATTGCTGGTCTGGATGCGCGCATGTTGCGCACTGGCAGGCTGCGCTGGTAGGTTGTGCGCAGGTGGGTTGTGCTCTGGTGGTAGGCGTGCGCTTGAGTGCGCTGGTGGGTAGTTGTGCGCTGCAGCCGCGGGCTGGTAGGCGCTGCGTGGGAAGGTAGGCAGCTCTGGAAGGCACCACTGGCCTATGATGCGCGCTGGTGTGCACTGGTCTACCAGGTCTTCTTGCAATTACAATTTGTTTTTTTTTAATAATACAACAGTAAAATAAAAAAAATATATAACAATATTATACAACCCAGAAACACTCTAAATCCACAACACCATAAAAAATTACGATCAACCATATGTTTTAAATTAAACAATTTAATTAAAAAACATCATACACTCATAAAAAAAAAATATGTGCCTACACAGTCATACATTTCAGGAGTAATCGAATTCGATTATACTGTACAAAAATTGGCTTTGATACCAATTGTTGGAACCTAGGGTTATAGATTGCGCAACAGAAGGGTTTTAAAATTTTTTTATGCAATCAATAAACTAACCCATTTGTACAGTAATAATCAAATGCTATAATAAAGTAAAGTGATGAAACATTTTCATACCTACGTAGGAGGCTCCTTCACTTTGATACGAACTGCTCCTGATTTGAACCACGTGATCTTCCTCGCTATCTCCCGAAACTGGTAACAGCGTGTGGGCGCGTCACGATATTCAGGACCTGTATGGAGGAAAAAGAGAAGAACACACACACAAATAGAAGTGCAGCACTTGTGGTCTCACCACACACTAATTTTTTCTATTTGTTTTGCTTGCTGTGTGTCACGATGACTTTCTTTTCTCTCCTTGCTTTTGCTGTGTAAGTTTCCTTATTTTTGGTTCTCAATCGGTTATATTAAAACATATATATCTCATATATATTGAAAAACCAAAATCGACATTCGGTTATCATTTTTTTTTAATTAAAAATATATATCTCATATATATTCAAAAAACAAACCAAAATCTTATTTGATTTTTAAAACTTTTCAAAAGATATCTCATATCCTTTTAAAATTAATTAAATATTTATTTTTGAATTCAAACATTTTAAATTCAAATTCAAATATTTAATTTCATAAAATAAAATAATCATATTATCTTATTTTATTCAAAATCAAATATCAACTAACACCCTCCATTTAGTGATTAACAACATTATTAAATAATCTTATTATTTAATTTATTTAATCACCATTATTCATTAATTAAATAATCCCATTATTCAATTAACTCCCGAATAAATACGTGTCACTTTCGTAACACAATTAATTGGACAATCCAATTAATTAACCGTGACCCTTGTTACCTAAATCGATCGGGCTAGCAAGGGGGCCTAATGGACCCACAGTATTTTGAGCTCCAATAATCCTTAGAAATTATTAATTAAACTCTTTCATTAATATTTCATGATTATTAACTTCGATGTTATTCCACTAAAAACCCGAAGCTGCACTCTCTCAACTGTAGACGTTTTTACACAAACCAATAACTCTCGGTGTCCATCGATATAGCTATTACATATGGTATAATCCTCCACAAGTAGTTCATAACTGGAGCTAGGTCATAATGTCTGTTATACCCCTCTAATCATATCTTTCTATTAAGTACCATTGATTCTCTAATGAACAATAAATCCTACATTCCTTACGGAATTAGGAGAGCGCTCATATTTTTCAAGCCCCGAATCAACCCTTAAGGGAACTACCATCTACTTCTCACAAGAAGGAGTGGATTCCACTATTGTGTACAAACCTTCCCAGCCACAAGCCAAACCGCGATCCCAACATACGGAGTATATTGATCGGGAATGCAACTCCGACCTCACCCATGGTATATCAAAGACCACGATCTAACCTGAAAGAGTCGATAAGACACTCAGGATTAAGATCACCCACATATAGCCATCATTAGTTGATATATATGAATCTCATCGTTAAACGGATCTTAGTGAGAGATTCATATAGATCATGGCCCAGTCCTATATGATCACATCATACAAGGTGCCTCCATTCTCATATCTACATATGAATGATCCAGGATAGGATCACCGTACACTACGAAATAGACCGCAGCTGTAGATTAACCATAAATAAAGTACCCAGCTTTATTTGCTATCTACGGACTCTTTAGATTGCTCGTTTCAAACCGAATCCATCTATATATGACACTCATATACTCAGTTCGAAATTACATCCGGCAATTTTGGATGTTAAGTGCACATGTTATATAAAGTATGACACAAAATGAATGAATATACTACTTCTTTTATTTATGTTCAAATTACATTTACATATTACAAGCTTTAGGGCAAAAACCCCAACAGTGATCATGGGAAAGAATTTGAGAATAGTAGCTTTGAGAGTTTCTGTAATGGTCTAGGTATTTCCCATGAATTCTCGGCTCCTAGAACTCCCCAACAAAATGGAGTTGTGGAAAGGAAGAATAGGGTTTTACAAGAGATGGCTCGGGTGATGTTGCTTAGCAACAAGGTTCCTAGGAATTTATGGGCCGAAGCCGTTAATACGGCTTGTTATATATGGAATAGAGTTTTCCTTAGACCCGGGACCAAACAAACATCCTATAAGTTATGGAAGGGAAGAACACCCAATGTTAGCTATTTCCATATCTTTGGAAGTAAGTGCTATATTCTTAATGACCGTGATCAACTTGGCAAGTTTGATGCCAAGAGTGATGAAGGTATTTTCATTGGATATGCACTCAATAGCAAGGCCTATAGAGTTTTCAATCTAAAAACTCGAAGTGTCATGGAATCATCAAATGTTGTCATTGATGATTGTAGGCCCAAAAATGTTGACCATGAGGAGGATGTTTGTGAGAATGGTGACCTTCATTTGAAGGAGTGTGGTGAGACACCAAGTGATGTGAAGTCTAATCATAGTGAAGAGGATGATCAACCTCTTGATAGAGATCCTCTTTTGGACTCTAAAGAACCCGTTCCATGGGTTAGACATCTCCACAACAAGAATGACATTCTTAGAGATGTGAATGAGGGTGTGAGGACTAAGCGTCAAATAGCTAATCAAATTAGCTATACTTGTTATACTTCTCAAGTTGAACCCAAAAAGGATGATGAAGCCTTGAATGATGAGTTTTGGGTTCTTGCCATGCAAGAAGAGCTAAACCAATTTGAAAGAAATGAGGTTTAGACTTTAGTTCCTAGACCCAAGGACACTAATGTCATAGGCACCAAATGGGTGTATAGCAACAAGTCGATGAGGATGGCAACATTGTGTGCAACAAGGCTAGGCTTGTGGCACAAGGATACTCTCAAATTGAGGGTATTGACTTTGAGGAGACTTTTGCTCCCGTTGCCCGTCTTGAGTCTATAAGGCTTCTCTTGTCCATTTCTTGTGTGTATAAGTTCAAACTACATCAAATGGATGTTAAGAGTTCCTTCCTCAATGGCTTCTTGCATGAGGAAGTGTTTGTTGAACAACCCAAGGGGTTTGTGGATCCACACCACCCCAATCATGTCTATCGCCTCAAAAAGGCACTTTATGGGTTGAAACAAGCACCGAGGGTTTGGTATGAATGCCTCACTCTTTATCTTGTTGATAATGGCTACTCAAGAGGTAGTGTTGACAAGACTTTGTTCATCAAGTGCAACAAAGATGAGCTTTTCATAGCTCAAATTTATGTTGATGATATTGTATTTGGTTCCACCAACGAGTCAAAAGTGACACAATTTGTTAATGTCATGTCTCTTGAATTTGAAATGAGCATGGTTGGTGAACTAAATTTCTTCTTAGGCTTGCAAATTAAGCAAATGCATGATGGGATTTTCATATCCCAAGCTAAGTATGCCAAAAGCCTAGTGAAGAAGTTTGGTCTTGCCAATGCCAAATATTGTGACACACCCATGAGTACCACTTTGAAGCTAAGCAAGGATGCTAGCGGTAAAAGTGTTGATCAGAGATTGTATCGTGGCATGATAGGTAGTTTGCTATACTTGACCGCAAGTAGGCCCGATATCTCCTTTAGTGTGGGTGTTTGTGCTAGGTACCAAGCTAAGCCCAAAGAGTCTCACCTTGTTACGGTGAAGAGGATCATTCGATTTGTGAATGGTACCTCCAATCATGGGATATGGTACTCCTTTGACACTAATCCAAATCTTGTTGGATTTAGTGATACCGATTGGGCGGGGAATTGTGATGATATGAAGAGTACATCGGGTGGTTGTTTCTTTCTAGGCAACAACTTGGTGTCTTGGTTTTGCAAGAAGCAAAACTCAATTTCTCTATCCACGGCCGAGGCGGAATATATAGCCGCCGGTAGTGCTTGTACCCAGTTGTTGTGGATGAAGCAAATGCTAGCCGACTATGGCTTAGAGCAAGGCACTCTCACTTTGTTTTGTGACAACATGAGTGCCATAAACATTTCTAAGAATCCCGTCCAACATTCTAGGACTAAGCACATTGACATTAGACATCATTTCATTAGAGAGCTAGTTGAGAGCAAAACTATTGCATTGGAGCATGTGGGAACTAATGACCAACTAGCGGACTTATTTACTAAGCCCTTAGACACCATTAGGTTTGGCAACCTTAGTAAGTCTATTGGGATTTGTCATTTGGCTTGAAATGGTATGTCTTGACCCCATATGGGGAGCTCAAGCAAAGAGAGCAAATTGGCATGAAAGTGCATTGTGCTACATTGATGCTCCTTCATTAATTGCTTGAGATGATCGGTTGTGCATATGATTATGTTATTTTCTTAATAAGTGTGAAAATTGCTTTTCTTATAATCCATGTTATATGTATGTTCAAACATGCATTTTTGGACTAGGAGATTTACTTTGGAAGTACAATTTGAATGACCTATAATTGATCTCCATGACATGATGTTTTCTTTATTAATGACATGCTTTAAGTTGATATGCATGAAGACGTATTTTTTATTGCTTAAACATGAATGCAAAACTGTATGCATAAGTAAATGAGAAGACTAAACTAATTAAGGACCATGAGTCTATTTAACAAATAAGGATGTCTCATCCAAATTTAGTCTTCTCTCTCTCTTTATTAGTTGAACAAGGTACTATCATACGGGTATCTTACCTGGAAAAATCAAATAGGGTGCAAAAAGTCGCTCATGTCTTGTTTCGCTTATAAAGTTTGATATAGTTTCTCTTTAAACTGACTTTCTTGTAACCAATCTATATCATTGCTTGAAATCATGACAAATGGTGAAAATTGGTTTGAATTCTTTTTGGAAACCTTTGTTGTTTGCTTTGCCAAATACCATTGTTTTTGAACTTGAATGCAACATGTCTTGCTTGCAAAGCATCGTGTCACACATTTTCATCAAATAAAACTCCTTGATTATCTGCTACTTAATTGGGTTGCATAAAGTTGCTTATATGAACTTGCATATGTTTTGTGCTATAAGCTCTCCTTGCCAAAAAGCTTACCCATTAAGGGGGACTCCCTTTGCCTATCTCATGACAAAAAGGGGGAGAAGAGTTGTGAGCTTTAGTGGACTAGCAGGATCTTGTTTAGGGGGAGTTGAGAGCTATCATGTAGGGGGAGTATTGCATTGCATAGCATGATTACATTATTTGATTGTATTTGGTTAAGGCTATTGCAAATGATGTTGTTTGTAGTTGGTTATGGTTATTGAAAGCACCTCACACACGCTTGATCTTGGAAGGTATCCTTGTTTATTTTGTTGATTGTGTGTAGGTTGGATGGTTCTATAAGCTTTGGATTGACTTGAAGATGTTCAAGACTTAGACTATAGGCTTTATTGTAATGTAGAAACTTTTGTTGACCAATTTGTTGTTTTTGTGAGGTTGCTTTGTGAGTGGTGGTTTTGTCACGAAATAGCCAAAGGGGGAGAGATTGTAAGTGCCTCACTTTATGATTGGCTTATTTCGTTGACAAAATCACATTTGGGGTTAGTCATTGTAAAAGGGTAGATTAGGAATTGAAGATCTTCCAATTGACTCCAAGTGCTTCAAGAAAGGTAGATTACTTGACTCTACTTTTACTTGAAGGGATATAACTTCACACACTCACTTGCATGCATTATATTCTTGTTTACATACAATTGGATGATGTATTGTATGTCACTTATCATACTCCAAACTTGCACATCACTTTGTGTGTTCAGTCTGCCTAAAAAATAGGGTTTCTTCTAGTATCGCGGCCTAGACCGCTTGGCAAGCACTGCTTGCACCGCGACATACAGAGCGGTAATCATCAGTCAACTCATGCTGCCTGGACCGCGTCCTGTACACATGTACGCCCAGCGGTCCGTGACACGGTAAACTTCAGTAGGCCCTTGATGCCTTGATCGCGACTTGTGCACTGCACACACAGCGGTCCAAACCGCGTTGTTGTCCAGTAGGCACACTGCTGTATGTACCGCGGTCTGGACAACTTGCCCGAGTCGCGGTACGCACAGCTGTATTGACGGGTTTTTGTTACTGTTTTCAAAACGGTGTCATTTCGCCTAGGGCTTGATATATATATGCCCTTTCCTCTTCCTTGCCTCTTTAGAGCTTCAGAATTCATTCTCTTTCATTTCTTTTAGAGCTCAAGAGTGTCTTGCAAGAAAAGGTTGCAAGAAACCATTTTTATTGTCGAAAACCCAATCACCCATCATTCATTCATGGTTCTATCATCATCTAGCTTCATCTAGGATGTCTCTAAGCATGGGTCTTTATCAATATAGCTTACTTGGTAAGTAGAACACCACTCTCATCTATCTTTGTGTTCTTGCTTAACAAGAAATCTCTTTTATGTCTCTTATGCATCTAGATTATAATTTTTCATTATAAATAGAGATTTTTGTTGATGTTTGGGTTGTTGTATTATGATAGCTATTGCATCTAGGAATGCCTTGATTTCATATAGCTAAGTTATATGTTTGTCATATAGCAACATGATATCTAGGATTGTGTGAAGCATTCATACATGACTAGATAAGCATTAAATGTGTTGACCTTACATTTTGTGCATTTAGAATATCATCATATTCACTTTAGGTTTCATATCTCTTCATTTAAGAGTTAAGTCTTGTAGTTGCCTTGAGTAGTATACAAGCAAGAGCCTAAAATCACTATTAAAGGCCTGCGGGTAGCAAGGACGGATTAGTAACCGATTAGGTGTGATGTGGTCAACCTAGGTTGTAATCGTTTCTGTAAATAGTGGATTTGAGGGTTCGATTGGCGATTAGGCCCGTGAGTTTTTACCCAGTTGGAGGGTTTCTCACGTAAATCATATCATTGTGTCTTTTTGTTTATTCCGCACTTTTATTATGGCAATGATTGATTGTGATAGAGATTAGGGGTTGTGTTGTTTAATTTTGATTAATCAAAAAGATGGCATTTAATTTAACTAAAACCTATTCAACCCCCCTCTAGGTTAGTTTTATCACTCTTAGTATATTTTCAATTGGTATCAGAGCGGGTTCCTTAACATAATTAGGAGATCCTCTTCTCTCTAGGAGTGTTTTGCATTAGAATGTGTTTTGGTTTGTGTCTTGCTTGTTTTCCCTTTCTTTTTGTTGATTGATTGCATTCATCTCATTCACCCTTAAACACCATGAGTGGAAACACATATGAGTGTGAGGGAGCATCGAGTTCAAGACCCCCACTTCTGACGGGGGTTAATTACTCATCATGGAAAGGAAAAATGGAATCCTACCTATGCCAAATTGACGATCGAGTTTGGATGGTAATTGAGGATGGTTACACATCACCTACCAAGACTCTCAAAGATGAAAGCATCGTGCACAAGCCTAAATCGGAATGGGATACTAAAGACTTTGAAGCCTCCAAATGGAACAACAAGGCCATGCATGCAATCTTGTGTACAGTGGATGAAAATCAACACAAGCTAATCCAAACCACAAGGAATGCACATGAAGCATGGACAATATTGGAGATGGCACATGAAGGAACCGATGTAGTGAAAGACTCCAAACTACAAGTCCTTCAAACTCAATTTGAGTCCTAGAAGATGGAAGATCACGAGTGCTTCAATGACTTCCAAGTAAAGCTAATGGATAACGTCAACCAAAGTCATCAATTAGGCGATCCATATACCGATAAAAGGATAAACCAAAAAATTATGAGGTCTCTCCTGGAGAGATTTGATGCAAAGGTGACCGCTATTGAGGAGAATAGCGAATATAAGAAGATGAAGCCATGTGAGATAATTGGCAAGTTGATGGCTTTTGAGTCAAGAAGAGCCCCTACTTCAACAACCCCTCAAAAGAAGCAAAAGAGCATTGCATTGAAGACCTCCAAGGAAGAAATGGAGGAAGAAGATTCGGATGAAGAAATGGCTCTTATGGTGAAGAGGTTCAAGCAATTCATGAAGTTTGAGAAGAAGGGGATGGGCTCCAAAAATAAATTTGTGAAGAAGAAGACTCCTTTTAAAAAGGTGGAGAAAAGTTAAGAGAAGGACTCCAAGAAGAGTATTCAATGCTATTGTAGAGAAAAATTG
Source organism: Dipteronia sinensis (assembly GCA_033220585.1). Lineage (NCBI taxonomy): Eukaryota > Viridiplantae > Streptophyta > Magnoliopsida > Sapindales > Sapindaceae > Dipteronia > Dipteronia sinensis. The sequence continues at coordinate 57,248,265 of CM065640.1, read as the reverse complement.
CTTAAAACCGCAGCGGAAGGCGAAAAAATAATTTTCGTATAGTTTAAAATATTTCTAAAGATTTGAACCTTAACCCTTTAATTAATTAAACTCAAATATACGGTTAGAGTTAAATACCTCTTGTCGCGTGATCCGATTGACTTACGTCGATGGTAATCCGTAAGATCTTCAATCCTAGCACGTACGTGAATCACCTAGGAGCGTGGTCTCCCTTTTTCTTTGAATTGCTTACCTTAGAATGGATGTATGGAATTTCTGATCTTGATCTTCAATAGTAAAACACCAAGAGCCTAAAAAATAGTTCTGGACACTTTTGAATTCACAATCAATATGATTGAAACTCGCGTAACCCTAAATCGAAAGTGTGCACAAAACCTTTTGATGTTAAAGGCTTGTAAGTGCACTATCGAATGAGAACTTATTTTCTTTTTCTCTCTTGGCCGAAAATCTATGTGTATAGAGTAGGATTTTTTATTTTCAAAACAAACAAAAATCTCTCTCTATTTTGCTTCTTGGTGGCCGAAAATTCATAACCTTATATTTATAGGTTGGCCGAATTTTCTCCTTCACCAAGTAGGGTTGGCCGAACTCATTGAATATGAAATCTAGGGTTGGTTAATTTCCTTACTTGAAAAGGAATTATTCTTTTCCCTAATTCCTATCAATTCAAGAATCCTAACCCTTGTAGGACTAGTGGTGGCCGAATTCTTTGTATAATAAGGAGTGTATGTGGACTTAATCCTTACCACATTAGGACTCCTATCACTTAAAAGAATTACAACCCTAATCCAACACATAGTATCTAATTTACTAATCAGGAAAAGATTTTGATTTAAACTATTAATTAATTAAATAATTAATTAATTCCCATTTAATCAAAACAATAAAATAAAATAATATCTTGGGCTATTTTATTTAGCTTTGCCGCCCACACCATGTATATATGGGCCCAATGTTATTTTTCTTATTTTATTTAATCCATTAGACTTTAAATAAAAGCCCACATGTGAACCAGACTTATTCTTACTAAAAGAAATAAGCTTACATGTCTCCTTTTAATATATTAATATAATAGTGCAGCCCATTAAATAAATAATAGACATATTATATTCTTAATATATTAAATGCAATTCTAGATGGACCCATAAATTGGTCCGGTAGAATATATCAAGTGATCCATGCAAGTACGTGTGGATTGTGGATCTTGGCGGGCTATCTAAATTTAAGCTTCAATAGACATAACCTAATCACAATCAACAAATGATTCACTTAGATCCGATCTATTAATTTTAACTCATTCCACTAAAGAGATAAAATTGAACTCTTAAATAAAGATAGAATAAGGAGATGTTTCTCATTCATACCCTAGACAATCTTATAGGAGATGGTGTATCCTCGTGAATAATATCAGTAATCGCCAAGAGCTCATAGACCGCCTATAGCTCTCCAAGTTACCATATTTCCTCATATGACCACATTTTGAACTTGGATATTTTGACTTGTCCAGAAGCCATGTCTTCAATAATCATTATAGGTAACTCAACGTTGCGATTTAGTATCCAGTACCTCAAATCATCCATATGATGATATTATACTCTCATTTAATAAATGGAGCCACGATGTCCATATCTGTAAATGAAGTCCTCTATCGATTAACAAATAAATACCACCAAACTATCGAGGATAGACTATGCTATATAATCGTACTCATTGATAGCTCAAATGATCTTGCAACCATAAGTCCATCATTTATCTCAGGATTTAGATAGACTCTCCGATTGTCCTAATAATGAAAAGACTTATATCTAGTGACGGTTCTAGATAAAGTATTTCATTGTGATCTAGTTCAATGCACCCAGTGCACTAGATTCTTTTACTCGAAAACCTTTCGATGATTTTAGACTCATCATAACTCATTTGATCCCACTCAAATGCTAGTAAAAGAATTCTACAACTTTATCAAGATAGAGGTGCCCAACCTTTAACTTAAGTTGTGAACGTTATTCGAGACTAACTAAAGAATTGTGTCTACCTCATACATATCCGGATGTACAAACAATTCTTCATATCTCATAGTCTTTTGACCTTATTATTATTTACCATGACAATTATAATTATAAATGCTATAAGATTTTGCAGAATCAGAAATCACTTTATTTATATGAAAAGATTGTCAATTACAATATTACACTCTTGCTATTGAGCATAATCCTAACAATCTCCCACTTGCGCTATAGCAAATGTGTCATATCTCTCATTCCCATGTTCTCTAGGTGCCCATCAAAACTCTTCTGAGGTAGAGCCTTTGTGAAGGGATCTGCTAGATTTTCTACCGACGCGATTTTGGTAATCGTCACGTCTCCCCTATGAACAATCTCCCTTAAAAGATGATACTTTCTTTCAATTTGTTTTCCTCTCTTATGACTTCTTGGTTCTTTCGAATTTGCCACTGCTCCACTGTTGTCACAGTAGATAGTGATCTGCTTATTCGCACTAGGAACTACTTGTAAGTCAATCAAGAATTGGCGAAGTCAAACAGCCTCCTTGGCAGCTTCGCATGCAGCTATATACTTTGCTTCCATGGTGGAGTCAGCAATACAAGATTACTTGATACTCCTCCTCCAAGAGTAAACACATATCCTGATGTGGATTTTCTAGAGTCTGAATCCGATTGGAAATCAGAATCTGTATACCCAACGGGGATTAAATCCCCTCCAGAGTATACAAGCATATTATCTTTCGTTCTCTCCTAAGATACTTGAAAATTTGCTTAACTGCCATCCAGTGATCAGGACCAGGTTTCGATTGAAACCTGCTAACTATGCCAACAGCAAAACAAATATCTGGTCTAGTACAGAGCATTGCATACATGAGACTTCCAACTGCCGAGGCATATGGAATTCTACTCATGAATTGCTCTTCATGCTCATTCTTAGGAACCTGCTCCTTAGAAAGTTTGATTCCATGCCTAAAAGGTAACATACCTTTCTTGGAATCTTGCATGGAAAACCTAGACAAGATTTTGTCTATGTATGAAGCTTGGGATAGTGCAATCGTTTTATTCTTTCTATCCCTTATTACTTGGATACCTAGAATAAAACTTGCTTCTCCTAAGTCCTTCATATCAAATTGTTTTGCTAACCATTCTTTTACTGATGTCAATACTCCCACATCGTTTCCAATGAGTAATATATCATCTACGTAAAGAATAAGGAAAACCAACTTGTCACCTTTGATCCTTTTGTATACACAAGGTTCTTCAAGGTTCTGTAAAAATCCAAAACCTTTTACAGCTTGGTCGAACCTTATGTTCCAGGATCTGAATGCTTGCTTTAATCCATAAATTGATTTCTGCAACTTGCATACCTTTTCCATTTGGCCCTTTTCAATGAATCCTTCTGGTTGCATCATATAGATGCTTTCGTCAAGACTTCCATTAAGGAAAGCTGTCTTGACGTCCATTTGCCAAATCTCTAAATCTAAAGATGCTGCAATGGATAAGAGTATCCTAATGGATTTAAGCATGGCCACAGGAGAGAAGGTTTCCTCGTAATCGATACCTTCTTTCTATGTGTAACCTTTAGTTACCAATCTAGCTTTAAAAGTTTCCACCTTTCCATCCATACCTCTTTTCCTCTTGTATACCCACTTGCACCCAATGGGTTTTATCCCTTTAGGCAAGTCTACAAGGGACCAGACTTTGTTATCGAACATGGATTCAATCTCAGATTGCATTGCCTTTTGCCAATGGTGACAATCAACATCCTCCATCGCTTCCTTGTACGTGTAGGGATGATCATCGCCAGGGAGATTCTCAACAGATTCTCCTAGACCGATGTATCTTTCAGGTTGGGTTCTAACCCTCCCACTACGATGAGGAATGGTAGGTTGTTGATTTTGTGTTGGAGTGGAAATTACAATTGGGTTAGGTTGTGAAACCTCTTGTGGAATTGTATCTCCTGACATATCATTCAGGACAATTCTACTTTTGGGAACAAAATCATTCATATAGTCGTTTTCCAAAAATGTAGCATTTGTTGAAACAAACACTTTTAGATCTGAAGGACTATAGAAATAATATCCTTTAGTTCCTTTTGGATACCCCACAAATATGCATGTTTCCGAACGGGACTCCATCTTTTCTGTCTTTCCTTTTAACACATGTGCAGGACAACCAAATATCCTTATGTGTTGTAAACTAGGCTTTCACCCAGTCCACAACTCATATGGTGTTCCAGGAACTGACTTCGATGGTACCACGTTTAGAATATATATTGCAGTTTGTAGAGCATATCCCCAAAAAGAAATAGGAAGTGTTAAATAACTCAACATAGACCTAACCATGTTCAAAAGAGTTCTATTTCTCCTTTCTGCTACCCCATTTTGTTGAGGTGTACCTGGTGCAGAAAATTGAGAAACTATCCCATTATCAATAAGATATTGCTGAAACTCACTAGATAGATATTCTCCACCACGATCAGATCTCAAGATTTTTATGCGTTTCTCAAGCTGATTTTCTACTTTAGCTTTGAATGCTTTGAACATGTCAAAAGCATCCGACTTATGTCTCATGAGATACACATAACCAAATCTTGAGTAATCATCTGTGAAGGTGATGAAGTACTCATATCCACCTTTAGCTTGAATGCTCAAAGGACCACATACATCAGTGTGTATTAGTCCTACACATTCAGTGGCTCTTGTACCTTTGGTATTGAATGGCCTTTTGGTCATTTTACCTTCCAAACAAGATTCACAAGTTGGTAGATCATCAACCTTTAAGTCACTTAAAGGTCCGTCACATACCAATCTTTTAATCCTATTAAGGTTAATGTGACCTAGGCGTAAATGCCAAAGGTAGGTTTCATCTTTTGATAATTTTACTCTTTTATGATTAGGTTCCATTATTTATGTGTCTAACGAGTGAGAGATATTTCTATGCAAAAAGAATAGACCGTTTTCCAATGTACCTTTGCAAACAATTTTGTCATTCTTACTAATAATAAAAGCTTTATTAAAAGTAACCGAATATCCAAATTTATTTAAACAAGAAACTGAAATTAAATTCCTCTTGAATTGAGGTACATAATAAACGTCTATTAAATCTAAATGCCTACTAGAATCTATAATAACTCTAATATCTCCCATTGCACTTGCAGACACTAACGATCTGTTGCCCAAACGTAAATTGATTTCGTTCTTATTCAGCCTTCTCCTTTCTTGGAACCCCTGTAAGGATTAACAAACATGATTAGTGGCTCCAGAGTCTATGATCCAAGAATCTGTAGAATCTGCCAGAAAACATGTTTCAAGATAATTAATATTACCTTCTTCCTTCTTGTTCTGGGACTTTGGGCAATTTCTTTTCCAATGTCCCTTTTCACCACAAAGGAGGCATTTCCCTTTGATCTTGGTTACTTTCTTGGTCTCCTTCTTGGTAGGCCCAAGTTGCTTTTTCTTCTGTTGTTTCTTGACCTTCTGACGGGTCTTAACAGTAGCAACTTTACCAACCATATGAATCTCTTGACCTTTGCTTTTCACAAGGATCTTTTCAACGCTTTGAACATCTTGCATCAGGCCCTGCAAGGTCTATTCCTTTTTGTTCAAGGTGTAGTCCAAGTAAATAGTAAATAGTGATCTGCTTATTCGCATTAGGAACTATTTCCAAGTCAATAATGAATTGGCAGAGCCAAACAACCTCTTTGGCAGCTTCGCATGCAGCAACATACTCACCTTCCATGGTGGAATCAGCAATACAAGATTGCTTGATACTCCTCCATATGACTGCTCCTCCTCTTATAGTAAACACAGATCCTGATGTAGATTTTCTGGAGTCAGAATCCAACTGGAAATCAGAATCTGTATACCCAATGGGAATTAAATCCCCTCCAGAGTATACAAGCATATAATCTTTTGTTCTCTTGAGATACTTGAAAATATACTTGACTGCCGTCCAGTGATTAGGACCAGGTTTCGATTAAAACCTGCTAACTATGCCAACACCAAAACAAATGTATGGTCTAGTGTAGAGCATTGCATACATGAGACTTCCTACTGCCGAGGCATATGGAACTTTACTCATGAATTGCTCTTTATGCTGATTCTTAGGAACATGTTCCTTAGAAAGTTTGATTCCATGTCTGAAAGGTAACATACCTTTCTTGGAATCCTGCATGGAAAACCTAGACAATATTTTGTCTATGTATGAAGCTTGGGATAACGCAATTGCTTTATACTTTCTATCCATTATTACTTGGATACCTAGAATAAAACTAGCTTCTCCTAAGTCCTTCATATCACATTGTTTTGCTAACCATTCTTTTACTGATGTCAATACACCTACATCGTTTCCAATGAGTAGTATATCATCAACATAAAGAATTAGGAAAACCAACTTGTCACCCTTTAGCCTTTTATATACACAAGGTTCGTCAGGATTCTGAATATATCCAAAACCTTTCACAGCTTGATCGAACCTTATGTTCCAAGATCTGGATGCCTGTTTTAATCTATATATGGATTTCTACAACTTCCATACCTTTTCCATTTGGCCTTTTTCAATGAATCCTTCTGGTTGCATTATATAGATGCTTTCATCAAGATTTCTATTAAGGAAAGTTGTCTTGACGTCCATTTGCCAAATCTCTAGATCTAAAGATGCTGCAATGGATAAGAGTATCCTAATGGATTTAAGCATGGCCACAGGAGAGAAGGTTTCCTCGTAATCGATACCTTCTTTCTGTGTGTAACCTTTAGCTACCAATCTAACTTTAAAAGTTTCAACCTTTCCATCCATACCTCTTTTCCTCTTGTATACCCACTTGCACCCAATAGGTTTTATCCCTTTAGGCAAGTCTACAAGGGACCAGACTTTGTTATCGAATATGGATTCAATCTCAGATTGCATTGCCTTTTGCCAATGAAGACAATCAACATCCTCCATTGCTTCCTTATAAGTGTAGGGATCATCGTCGTCCGGGAGATTCTCCATTGATTCTCCCAGACTGATGTATCTCTCAGATTGTTTACTAACCCTTTCACTACAACGAGGAATGGTAGGTTGTTGATTTTGTGTTGGAGTGGAACTTACAATTGGGCTACGTTGTAAAACCTCTTGTGGAATTGTATCTTCTGACATCTTATTCAGCACAATTCTACTTTTGGGCACAAAATTATTCATATAGTTTTTTTCTAGAAATGAAGCATTTGTTGAAACAAATACTTTTAAATCTGAAGGACTATAGAAATAATATCATTTAGTTCCTTTTGGATACCCAACAAATATACATGTTTCCGAATGGGACTCCATCTTTTCTGTCTTTCCTTTTAACACATGTGCATGACAACCAAATATCCTCAAGTGTTGTAAACTCGGCTTTCGCCTAGTTCACAACTCATATGGTGTTTCAGGAACCGACTTAGATTGTACAACATTTAGAATGTATATTGCAGTTTGTAGAGCATATCCCCAAAAAGAAATAGGAAGCGTTGAATAACTCAACATTGACCTAACCATGTCTAAAAGAGTTCTATTTTTCTTTTTTGTCACCCCATTTTGTTGAGGTGTACCTAGTGCAGAAAACTGAGAAACTATCCCACTATTAATAAGATATTGCTGAAACTCACCAGATAGATATTCTCCACCACGATCAGATCTCAAGATTTTTATGTGTTTCTCAAGTTGATTTTCTACTTCAGCCTTGAATGCTTTGAACATGTCAAAAGCATCCGACTTATGTCTCATGAGATACAAATAGCCAAATCTCGAGTAATCATCTGTGAAGGTGATGAAGTACTCATATCCACCTCTAGCCTGAATGCTCATAGGACCACATACATTAGTGTGAATTAATCCTAAACATTCAGTGGCTCTTGCACCTTTGGTTGTGAACGGCGTTTTAGTCATTTTACCTTCCAAACAAGATTCACAAGTTGGTAGATCATCAACCTTTAAGTCACTTAAAGGTCCGTCACATACCAATCTTTTAATCCTATTAAGGTTAATATGACCTAGGCATAAATGCCAAAGGTAGGTTTCATATTTTGATAATTTTACTCTTTTATGATTAGGTTCCATTAATTCTGTGTCTAACGAGTGAGAGATATTTCTATGCAAAAAGAATAGACCATTTTCCAATGTACCTTTGTAAATAATTTTGTCATTCTTACTAATAATAAATGCTTTATTAAAAGTAACCGAATATCCAAATTTATTTAAAAAAGAAACTGAAATTAAATTCCTCTTGAATTGAGGTACATAATGAACGTCTATTAAATCTAAATGCCTACTAGAATCTAAAATAACTCTAATATCTCCCACTGCACTTGCAGACACTAACGTTCCGTTGCCCAAGCGCAAGTTGATTTCATCTTTATTCAGCCTTCTCCTTTCTTGGAACCCCTGTAAGGAATAACAAACATGATTAGTGGCTTCAGAGTCTATGATCCAAGAATTTGTTGAATCTGCCAGAAAACATGTTTCAAGATAATTAATATTACCTTCGTCCTTCTTATTTTGGGACTCTGGGCAATTTCTTTTCCAATGTCCCTTTTTACCACAAAGGAAGCATTTCCCTTTGATCTTAGTTACTTTCTTTGTTTCCTTCTTGGCAGACCCAAGTTTCTTTTTCTTCTATTGTTTCTTGACCTTCTGACGGGTCTTAACAGTAGCAACTTTACCAACCGAATGAATCTCTTGACCTTTGTTTTTCACAAGGATCTTTTCAGCGCTTTGAACATCTTGCATCAGGCTTTGCAAGGTGTATTCCTTATTGTTCAGGGTGTAGTCCAACTTTAACTGATCAAGGGAATCCGATAGTGAGTTGACAATCATGTCAATTATCGTCTCACCATCTATCTCAACACCATTAAGTTCTGCAACATTGAGATGTGCTATGACTTTCATCATGTGATCTTTCACAGCCTGTCCAGGTTTCATCCTAAGATTCATAAAAGCAGTCACTGCCTCTCTCTTAGTCGACCTAGATCTCATAGCAAGCATCTCTTCCAGAGACATCATTATATCAGTAGCAGACTTCATTCCTTCATGCTGCTGTTGCAACACGTCGGAGATAGTTGCCATAATGTAACATTTGGCCATATCATCTGAAGTCTTCCATAAAGGGGGATACACATACATAAAATTCCCACTAGTAGCCAGAAGAAAGCAAGATTTCAAAAAATTTTACACTTGGGAACGATTATATAGAATACGCTAGAGAAATCCTTTCTTAGAAATAATGTACTTTCTACGTAAGAAAGAAAAACGACTCACGATTATAGAAGGATAGAGAATTTTATAGAAATGAGATAGGAAATGAGTGAGAAACCTGATGGATGGAGAGTCCTAGGTATGTAATAAACTTTTTATTTGATTTAGTTCAAGTGGAATGTGATTTTTATGAGTTTTGCTGTTACTCGTGAGCAAGTGAAAATACAATGAAAATGATTCTTCCACTCCTGAGCTGAGTGAATAACATCACCAACAAGTAACGACCAAGCGGAACGAAAAGGGAAAGTTCTTTCATACTCATCTCTTTGCAAAATATTAGATTCATTATTAGGAAGGGGTGGTTTAGGAGTAGTCAAAACAAACTTATGCTTTTCACTTTGCAGCAACAACCCAATTTTCCTTTTCCATGTGACATAATTATATCCAGTTAAAGTGTTATCTTTCAGGATGTTCATAAGTGATGGAATCATGATTTCTGAATAAAACAAAATTATATATGAGCAAATAATCATGATAAAGCACTTTTTAAATATTTATCTTGAATTCAATAAATAACTCAATCATAAAAGTTCAACGGTGATCCAACACCCATAAACGTTACGCCTCCTCTAGGAATACGAACCATTTACCAGTTGGACTAGGTCCCATCTAATTGTTAACATAACAACCAGCGTTTTCAATTTTAGCCTTGCAATTTTATTAACAAGAATCCTCGGGAGGATATTAATAAAATCACATTAAGTGTGTTACCAAGATATCGACCCTCAATTTTCTCTCACGAAAATCCCTTCTCTGGGAGTAGATTTCGTTTAAGTTAATTGTCTAGTCTATCCTTGTAAGGAAGTATTTTGCTAAATTTCATTTATGGACGCCCCTCGGGGGAATTACCAATAAATAATAAAGCTGAACTAACCTTGGAGGCCATAGGTGTTCTAACATACCTTCTCCCACTCAATTATTTAAAGCATGTGATTAAATTCCATAGAATGATTTTACCAAGTTATCTGTGTGCCAATTAGATACCTAAATCATTCAATGCATGTTCATACCAAAAGAGATATATGAGTGGCACTCCTATTCTATATGACATGTTATCATACAACAACAAATATTGTAATATTTACTGAAATATAAATAGCTATAATTTTTGTCCATCCCAAAAAAGCAAGTAAATTACATTTGTTTGGAATACAAAATATTCTTTCTTGGCGAACAAGTCTTCAAGCGGCCATCATCTACTTCCTCACCCCTCGGCTGCCACCTTTGGGCATGCACACCCCTTGGGTCCATAAAGGGCCACCATGCGCAGCTCATTATGCCCAAAGGACTGTCATGCGCAGCCCATGACACATAAGTGGCTGCCATGTGCAGCCCATGCACCTAACAAGCGTAGCTACGCGCTAACGTGCATGCAAGCTTGTTGCCATGGTGCGCACGGTACCAAGCTTGTTCCGATTGCTTCTTCTTCCGCTTCTAATTCTTCAACTCTTCGAATCTTCGAAACTTGAATGTATTACAGTAGAATTTACACAATAAATTACTGCAGTATTTTTTATTATTATTAAAAAAAATAGAGAATCCTTCTTGGACCAAAACTTACACAAAAATACATTTCCGAAACAATAAAAGGTATTTTTACACAATAACTTATGACGATAATAGGCCACCCTTCTTGTTACAATTCCGAAACAAAAATACATTGAAATTCTAGGACCAAAATCGAGCAATAAAAATTCACTTTATAATAACATATATAAATCCATACATGCCACATGTAATTATATATACGAATACCTAGAGTGCCATCTCTTTCTAAAATATGCATAATCACAATAAAAAGAAATAGATTCACGTATATATACGTTAATTAATTAAAGGGTACAACCAGGCTCTGATACCAATTTTAGGGAAAAATACAAAAACGCAGTGGAAGCGAGACTAAAAACGAATTTAGTATAGTTTAAAACTTTTCCAATATTCGAACCTTAACCCTTTAATTAATTAAACATACATATATTCAAAAGATATCATACCTCTTGTCACGTGATCCGATTGACTTAGCGTCGATGGTAATCCGTAAGATCTTCCAATCATATCACGAACGTGAATCACCTAGGAGCGTGGTCTCCCTATTCTTTGAATTGCGTACCTGAGAATGGAAAAACAAAATCTTCTTTCTTGATCGTTAATCACAAAAACTCCAAAAGCCTAGAAAGATCGTTCCGGTCACTTTTGAATTCACAATCGTTATGATTGAAACTTGCGTCAACCTAAATCGAAAGTGTGCACAAAACCTTTTTTTGTAAAGGTTTGCAAGTGCACTATCGAATTTAGAACTATCTTTCTCTCTTCCTCTTGGCCGAATTTACACTATGTTCTAGAGTTGGAATTTTTTTTTCTCTAAATTTTTTTTTTCTTCCTCTCACTATTAATTCCGAAATTAATAATATATATATAGGTATACAAATCCTTTCCTAAAGAGGATTTACTTGGTGGGCAAGAATCCTATCTCTAGGTGGATTTACTTGGTGACAAAGAATCCTTTTTCAAAAAAGATTTCTTTTCCACACCAAGACTCCTAATCCAACTCAAATAGTGTATTTGTGATTATATTAAAGACTTCCTTATTTGATTAGATAAATAAAGATTTATTTATCTACTTACCAAATTAAGTCTTTTATATTTATTATACTGCTATAATAGTATACTACTAGGAAACATAATTCCTAGTCAGAAAAAGATTTTGGTTTTTAAATAAATAATTAATTAATCAATTAATTAATTTCCATTTAATCAAGCAATCAAACAAAATAATATTTTATGCTATTATTACAGCCTTGCCGCCCACACACAGAAATTATGGGCCAATATTATTTTCTTATTTTATTTAATCCATTCCGGCTTTAAATAAAAACCACATGTGAACCAGACCCATTCTTACTAAAAGAAACAAGCCCACATGCCTCTCATTAATATATTAATATAATTTGAGCAGCCCATTAAATAGATAAGGTGCAAATTATATTCTTAATATATTAAATACAATTCTAGATTGACCCATAAATTAGTCCGGTAGAATATATCAAGTGATCCATGCAAGTCCGTGTGGATTGGGGATCTTGGCGGGCTATCTAAATTTAAACTTCAATAGACATAACCTAATCACAATCAACAAATGATTCACTTAGGTCCGATCTATTAATTTTAGCTCATTCCACTACAGAGCTAAAATTGAACTCTTAAATAAAGATAGAATAAGAAGATGTTTCTCATTCACACCCTAGACAATCTTATTGGAGATAGTGTATCCTCGTGAATAATATCAGTAATCGCCAAGAGCTCATAGACCGCCTATAGCTCTTCTAGTTACCATATTTACCCATATGACCAAGTTTTGAACTTGGATATTTTGACTTGTCCAGAAGCCATGTTTTCAATAGACATTATCGAAAACTCAACGTTGAGATTTAATATCCAATACCTCAAAATATCCAAATGATAATATTATACTCTCATTCAATAAATTAAGCCACGATGTCCATATTTATAAATGAAGTCCTCTATCGATTAACGAATGAATACCACCAAACTATCGAGGATAAACTATGCTATATAATCGTACTCATTGATAGCTCAAATGATAACACTTGCAATCATAAGTCCATCATTTATCTCAGGATTAAGATAGACTCTCCGATTGTCCTCATAATGAAAAGACTTGTTTGTATCTATTGACAGTTTTAGATAAAATATTTCATTGTGATCTTGTTCAATGCACCCAGTGCACTAGATTCTTTTACTCGAAGACCCTTTCGATGATTTTAGACTCATCATAACTTATTTGATCTCACTCAAATGCCAGCAAAAGAATTCTACAACTTTATCAAGGTAAAGGTGCCCAGCCTTTAACTTAAGTTGTGAATGTTTATTCAACACTAACTAAAGAATTGTGTCTACCTCATACATATCCAGATGTACGAAAAAATTTTCCTTTCTCATAGTCTTTTAACCTTATGATTATTTACTTTGACAATTATCATTATAAATGCTATAAGATTTTGTAAAACAAGAAATCACTTTATTAATATAAAAAGATTATCAATTACAATATTACAATCTTGCTATTGAGCATAATCCTAATAGATACCCTGTCAAGATTGGCATTTGCAGCCACCGGCATCTAGTCCAAGACAATCCCGGTGGCCCATCTCAAGAAGCCCAGCATCAAAGAAGGAAAAGAGCTAATGATTAAGGTAATTGAGGAAGGGCAAGTCACTTAGATGAGCCGATCAGAGAAGACCTGGAAGGCAGTGTGCTCCCTACGGACTCGGTTAAAGCAAAACGTATCAGGTATAGGGCTACCCGACATTCAATAGTAGGGGGAGTACAGAAAAGGGTTCTAAATAAGCCTACAAAGATGTGTTGGTCCGATTAAAGCTGACAAAATTATGAAGAGTATACACAGCGGTGTGTGTGGGAATCACACATGGGTAAAAGTTTAACTCATAAGACCCTTAGGCAAGGTTTCTATTTTCCAAACCTATTCCAAGATGCACAATTTGTGGGGAAGAAGTGTGAAACATGCCAAAGGATTGCAAATGACATCAGAAAACCACCTGATCTTTTCAAGAACTTGACTTCGCCTTGGCCATTAGCAATGTGGGGGTTAGATTTGATCGGCCCAATGCCAACAGAAACTAAAGGGGGTGCAAAGCATGCCATAGTGGTAGTGGATTATTTCACAAAATAGGCTGAGGCAGAAGCACCGGTGCATATAACTAAGACAAACTCAACGTGCTTCGTAAAAAAGAATATCATATATCGATTCGGGATCAAAGATACAATTATCACTAATAAAAGAATCCAATTCGATAGTGATAACTTCAGGGAGATGTGCCGAAAGTATCACGTAAAGAACTACTATGCCACACCTGCCCATCCACAGACGAATGGGCAAACTAAACCTGTGAACAAGATCATCAAACACACCTTGAAGGCTAAGCTCGATGTTAAAAAGGGGAACTAGGCATACAAGTTGTACGAGGTGCTCAGACTTACCATACGGCTGAAAGAACTTCAACCAGAGAAACTCCCTACTAGTTAGCATTCGAGACTGAAGCAGTATCCCAGTTGAGATAGTCCATGCCTCCCCAAGAGTTCAACTTTACCACCATAATGGAAATGTGGACATGCTAGAACAAAACCTGGATGAGCTAGAAGAAAAAAGGGACTTGGCGAGAGTGAGGAAAGCAGCCTATTAGCAAGAGGTTGCTAAATACTACAACTCGCACGTCAAGATTCAAAGGTTTCAGCTTATGGACCTAGTCCTAAGAAGGGTAATTCTAAATACCAAAGCAAAGGTAGCTGGCTTCTTGGCAGATAAATGGGAAGGACCTTATCTGGTCGGGCTAGCATGGAGCATATCGCCTTACCCGACTAGAAGGGGGAGAGTTGCCCTGGCCATGCAATGCCTAGTATTTGAAGATTTTTTACCTATGAAGGATTTTTTATTCACTTTGTTGCTTTTTGTAGTTAAGCATTAGATTAGCATAAGTTTTGATTATACCTTTCGTATCAATTGTTATTTGTTAGCATTTCTAGATTGATCTATCAATAAAAGTCCCCTCGAGTGAAGAATTTCAAAAGACCAAGAAAATGTTCTAAATTTGTCTTCGTATACAAAGACAAGTTCGTAGCACCTAAGATTGATATGCCAAATGTGTACTCGGGGGGCTTAGTGATAGGGCCGAAAGCAGAAGTCGCAAAGACAATGCATACTCGCTGAAACTAACTGGGTGTATAGAAGCACTGTTATAGTACCTTCAACTCATAAATACCAGATGGGATGAGCAAAAAGTTGGACGGGATAATGTTAAACTCAAACTTGTAAACCAATTAATAAGATACTGATCTAAGATAAGTTAAGTTAATAAGGTATAGAGCATCCCCATTACAAAGTATCTTGAGTTACAGATTACTGGGAGACGTCCCAGTGACTTAGTTGCCAGATAAAAGATAAGAGTTTATAAATTAGATACCATGAAAATGGTCAATAAAAGAACACTACTTGGCGAATATTTAGGTTGATCAATAGGAGTCCGAGCGAACAAGACAATGGAAAGATCACCAAGTAAATACGATCGGTGGACAAGATAACCGATCTACCCCAGATCCGATCAACGAATAAGATAGTCAATCGCTCTAGTGATGGTCAGCAAATAAGATAGCTGACTGAATCTATGATAAGTTAGTCAATAAAAAAACTAGCCAGATCAAGTTCAGTTAGTTAACGAGATAACTGGCTAAGAACGTGTTCAGTTAGTTAACGAAATAACTGACCAGGTCAAAGGTGATCAGCTAGTGAGAAAACTGACCTGGTCAAGCTTGGTCAGCTAATGAGATGATTAACCGGCTCAGGTTTAAAATTAACTACAATGTGTGTCTAATTAACCTAGTGGGGGGTGAATAGGTTTTAACCAAATTAATTACCAGCTTTCGGTTAATCAAAATTAATCACACAACCCCTAAGTACCAATGTAAATAACCATTGTGATAAGAAATGCGGAAAATAAAATAAACACACAATAATTTGTTTTAACTGAGAAAACCCCAATAGGGTAAAAAATCACGGGCTTAAAAGCCACTCGAACCCTCAAATCCACTATTTGTAAATACGATTAGAACCTAGGTTGATCACATCACACCTATCGGTTACTAATCAGTCTTTGCTACCCGCAGGCCTTTAATAGTGATTTTAGGCTCTTGCTTGTAAACTACCAACAGTACATACAAGACTCAACTCTCAATAGAAGAGATATGCAACCTGATATGAATATTAAAATATTCTAAGTGCACAAATGCTAGGTTAACACATTTGATTCTTATCTAGGAATTAATGATGACATTTAAAACATTCCTAGATATCATGTTGCTATATGGCATGCATACAACTTTGCTATATGAAATAACTAGCATTCCTAGATGCAATAGCTATCACAATACAACAACCCAACAAACCAACATAAAAAAAATAGCAACTTGTAATTAGAATCCTAGTATTAATGCAAACACAACATAAAAGAGGTTTCTTGTTAAGCAAGAACATGAAAATAGATGAAGATGACGTTATACTTACCAAGTCAACTATATAGATGAAGACCCATGCTTAGAAAAATCCTAGATGAAGCTAGATGATGCTTGATTCATGAATAGATGATAGGTGTTTGGGTTTTGGTTAAGAAAAATGCAATCTTGCTAACTTTCCTTGCAAGTCACTCTTGAGCTCTTTGAAGATGGAGTAAGAATGAATTCTAAAGCTCTATTGAGGCAAGGAAGGGGAAAGAACATATATATATATATATATATATATTAAGCTCTAGACAAAATGATACTGTTTTGAAAAACAGCAACAAAATCCCGTCATTACTGCTGGCTGGACCGTGACTCGGGCAAGTTGTCCAGATCTCGGTGTATGCAATGGTGCACCTTCTAGACAACACTGCGGTGGGGACCACTATGCAAGCAAGAGCACAGGCCGTGGTCTAGGCAGCAAGGGCCTACTGATGTATACCGCGGCAGGGACGGCTATGCAGACAAGTGCACGGACCGCGGTCCTTAAAGCATTCACCTTTTGGAACCAACCCTGTTGGGACCGTGGAGGAGGCAAGTGCCTAGCCAGCGTCCAGCACCGCGGTGAAGAGAAAAGTCCTATTTTCCAAGCAAACTCAACACACTAACTAATATGCAAAATGTGCAAGTGTGGAGTAAGATAAATGGCATACAATGCATCATTCAAAAACATGTAAACAAGAATATAATACATGTAAGTGAGTGTGTGCAACTACATCTCTTCAAAAAAGAGTAGAGTCAAGTAATCTACCTTCCTTGATGCACTTGGAGTCCAATGCCTTGATGATGGGAGATCTTCAACTCCTAATCTACCTTTTACAATATTTGACCCCAAATGTGATTTTGTCAACGAAATAAGCCAGTCATAAAATGAGACACTTACAATCTCCCCCTTTGGCTATTTCGTGACAAAACCACCACTCACAAAGCAACCTCACAACAATTAAAAAAAAGTTGGTCAACAATAATTTCTACATTAAAATAAGCCATATAAACTAAGTCTTGAATTTCTTCAAGTCAATCAAACGATTGTAGAAACATCCAACCTACACACAATCAACAAGAAAGTACCTTCCAAGACCAAGTGTATTTGAGGTGCTTTTAACAAAAACAATTGTAATAGTCATAACAAATTAACTCAATACAATCAAATAATGTAATCATGTCAATGCAACATGCTCCCCCTCAATGATTACAACAACTCTCCCAAATAATAAACTCCCCCTCATGGTAAATCTCCCCTATGCAACTCCTCCCTAAACTTCACACTACTCCCTCTTTTTGTCATGAGATAGGCAAAGGAGTATCCTTCAAGACATATGATAAATCCCAATAGATCTACTAAGTGATTTGAACCTAGTTGAGTTCAAGTGTTTAGTGAACAAATTCGCTAGTTGATCATTTGTGCCAACTGTTAGGATTATGCTCAATCGCAAGAGTGTGATAATGTATTTGACAATCTTTTCATATTAATAAAGTGATTTCCAGTTTAACAAATCTTATAGCATTTATAGTTTAATTATTATAATTGTCAAAAGTAAATAATCATAATGTCAAAAGACTATGAGAGATGAAGAATTGTTCATACATCTGGATATGTATGAGGTAGACACAATTCTTTAGTTAGTCTTGAAAAATATGCACAACTTAGGATAAAGGTTAGGCTCATTTACCTTGTTAAAGTTGTAGATTCTTTTGCTAGCATTTGAGTGGGATCAAATGTGTTATGATGAGTCTAAAATCATCAAAGTGTAGTGTCTTTGGGCAAAAGAATCTAGTGCACTAGGTGCATTGAATAGGATGACAGTGAAATACTTTATCCAGAACTGTCAGTGGATAAAAATTTTCACTTGAGGACAATCAGAGAATTTATCTCAATCGTGAGATAAATGATGGACTTATTGTTATAAGTGTTATCATTTGAGCTATCAATAAGTACGATTATATAGCATAGTCTATCCTTGATAGTTTGGTGGTATTCATTTGTTAATCGATAGAGGACTTCACTTATAGATATGGACATTGTGGTTCCATTTATTAAATGTGAGTAGAATATCATCATATGGATATTTGAGGTATTGGATATTAAATCTTAACGTTAAGTTTTCGATAGTCAGTATTGAAACATGGCTTCTAGATAAGTCAAAATATCCAAGTTCAAAATGTGGTCATATGAGTAAATATGGTAACTAGGAAAGCTATAGGCGGTCTATGAGCCCTTTACGATTACTGGTATTTTTCATGAGGATACACTATCTCCAATAAGGTTGTCTAGGGTCCGGATGAGAAAAATTAGCTTATTCTATCTTTGTTTAAGAGTTCAATTTTAGCTCTTTAATGGAATGAGCTAAAATTAATAGATCGAAGCTAAGTGAATCATTTGTTGATTGTAATTAGGATATGTCTATTGAAGCCTAAATTTAGATAGCCCGCCAAGATCCCCGATCCATACGAACTTGAGTGGAACACTTGATATATTCTACCGGACCAATTTCTAGATCCATCTAGAATTGTTTTTGGATTTCGGAATCCAAAAGTTTTGGAGAGGTGCGGTCATGTGTGATCAAGACACGCGGTAACTCTTCAAATACCTGGGATGGGCGGCCAAGGATGTAGGAGTCCTTGGGCGGCCCTAATGGGGTGCAATTAGCATTCCATTAATACAGTAAGAATATAATTTGTACATTTTAATTAAATGGGCTGTTAAATTATATTAATGTATTAATTTAAGGCACGTGGACTAATTTTTAGTAATTAAGAATGGGTCTAGTTCACATGTGGACTTTTTATTAAAGTTCAATGGATTTAATAAAATGGAAAACAATATATTGCCCATGTATATGCTTGGGCGACAAGGTCTAATAATATTAGCTTAATATATTGTTTTATTTTATTATTTAATTAAATGGAAATTAATTAATTTATTAATTAATTATTTGATAAAAAGTCAAAATCTTTTTCTAACTAGGAGTAGGACTCTTAGTGTCATACTATTGTTAGTAGTATGATAAGTATCAAAAACCTTATTTGATAATTAGATAAATTAAAAGGTTTTATTTATCTAGTCAAATTAGGAAATATTTGATATCGATCAAAACTCTAATTGATAATTAGTCAATTAGGAAGTTATTGATAAAGTCAGCTAATTTTTGTTTTTTATTATTGACATGCACATCTGAACATGCCAGTTAATTTTACTCTTTTATTATTAGGTTATGTTGATTCTGTGTCTAACAAGAGAGAGATATTTCTATGCAAATAGAATAAGCCGTTTTCCAATGTACCTTTGCAAACAAATTTGTCATTCTTACTAATAATAAAACATTTATTAAAAGTAACTAAATATCCAAATTTATTTAAACAAGAAACTGAAGTTAAATTCCTCTTGAACTGAGGTACATAATAAATGTCTATCAAATTTAAATGCCTACTTGAATCTAAAATAACTCTAATATCTCCCTCCAATGCACAAGCAGACACCAGCGCCCTGTTGCCTAAATGCAATTTGAATTCATTATCATTCAGCCTTTTCCTTTCCTGGAACCCCTTCTTGGTAGGCCCAAATTGCTTTTTCTTCTGTTGTTTCTTGACCTTCTGACGGGTCTTAACAGTAGCAACGTTACTAATCATATGAATCTCTTGACCTTTGCTTTTCACAATGATCTTCTCAATGCTTTGAACATCTTGCATCAGGCCCTGCAAGGTGTGTTCCTTATTGTTCAAGTGTAGTCCAACTTGAACTGATCAAAGGAATCTAATAGTGAGTTGATAACCATGTCAATTTTTTGTCTCACCATCTATCTCAGAACCATTGAGTTCAGCAATGTTGAGATGTGCTACGACTTTCATCATGTGATCTTTCACAGTCTGTCCATGTTTCATCCCAAGATTCATGAAAGTAGTCACTACCTCTCTCTTAGTCGTTGTGGACCTCATAGCAAACATCTCCACTAGGGACATCATTATATCAGCAGCAGTACTCATTGCTTCATGTTGCTGTTGCAACAAGTCGGAGATGGTGGCTAAAATGTAACATTTGGCCATCTCATCTGAGGCCACCAACTGCTCATACTCACCTTTTTGCACCTCATTAGATTCATTAGTAGGAGCTGGTGGTTTAGGCTTAGACAGGACAAACTTATGCTTTTCAGATTGCAACAACAGCCCAATTTTCCTTTTCCATGTGACATAATTATCACAAGTTAAAGTATTATCTTTCAGGATGTTGATTAGGGATGGGGTCATGATTTCCTTATAAAACAAAAATTATATAAGTAAACAACCATGATAAAGCACTTTCGAATATTTATCTTGAATTAAATAAAATAATTCAATCGTAAAATTCAATGGTGATCCAACATCCATAAATGTCACGCCTTCTATGGGAGTTTGCACCATTTACTAGTTGGACTAGGTCCCACCTAATTGCTAACATAACAACCAGCGTTTTCAATTTAGCCTTGGGATTTATATTGACAAGAAATCTTGGGAGGATATCAATAAAACCACATTGAGTGTGTTACCAAGTTATCGACTTTCAATATATTACTTCACGAAAATCTCTCCTTTGAGAGTAGATATCACTTGAGTCAGTTGTCTAGTTTATCCTTGTAAAGAAGTATCTTGCTAAATTCCATTCATGGATACCCCTTGGGGGGGGGGGGGGGGGGGGGGGGGGGGGGGGGGCTGGGCGGTTATCACACAAAACATAAAGCTCAACTTATCTTGGAGGCCATAGGTGTTCAAAAGACCTTCACTCACTCAATTGTTTAAGGCGTGTGATCGAATTCCATAGAATGATTTACCAAGTTATCTAGATGCCAATTAGATACCTAAACCATACCAAAAGAGATATATGAATGGCACTCCTATTCTATATGACATGTTATCAAACAATGACACATTGTAATATTTACGAAAAATAAATAGCCAAATTTTTTGTCCATCCTAGAAAAGCAGTAAATTACATTGATTGGGATACAAGAAACCCTAACTTAGCGATCAAGTCATCAAGTGGTGGTCCATCAAAACTCTTGAGTGCCAAAAGCCATACGCGGCTGCCCTATGCGTAGCACACGCACCATGAGCCATGCGCGTGCTGGCTGGTGCGCAGCACCGCGCACCATGCTCACGCTGCCCCTCGCGCGGCCGCAGCAGAATGCTGCCTAGCATCAGTGCCCATGTTCGCAGCAGCTTAGGTAGGCCTTGCGCTGCTGCCTTGATGTGCACGGGCTGCTGCGGCCTTCTTTTGTTGCTTCTTTTTCTGTTCCCAATTCTTCAATTCTTCGAATCTTCAAAACTTGAATATATTACAACAGTTTTTTTTTATTACAACAATACAATAAAATAAAAACTTAACAACTATCAAGAAGGAAATTATGGCGATGATATACCACCCTTCTTGTTACAACTCCAAACAAAAGTTACATTGAAATTCTACGACCAAAATTGAGCAATAACAAACCATATTATAAAACATATATATCCATACATTCTGATGTAATTATATATGCGAATACCTAGAGTGACATCTCTTTCGAAAACATGCATATTTACAGTAAAAAGAAATAGATTCACGTATATATACATCATTTAATCAAGGGTACAACCAGGCTCTGATACCAACTGTAAGGAAAAAACCAAGCGGCGGAAGTGAAAAACGTGGTTGTTATATTTCAAAAATTTTCCTTTTAAAAGAAAGAACCTTAACCCTTGATTAATTAACATATAATAAAAGTATCATACCTTTTCCACGTGACGATTGATATTGCGTCGATTCAAATCTGCTTATGTCGAATTGAATCCTCAAGATCTTCCAATCCAATCACGAATGTGAATCACCTGGGAGTGTGGGCTCCCTTTTCTTTGAATGGTAAACCTGAGGATGGAAAAACAAAATCTTTTTCTTTTGTTACTCACAATAACCCTCCTAGAGAAAACAAATAACGTTTGGTCACTTTTGAAATCTCAATCTTTTATCGAAAACTCGCGTGAACCCTAATTCGATGTTGTGCACAAAGCTTTTTGATATAAAAGATACTAGTGCACTATCGAAAACAAAAACGTTCTCTTTTCCTCCCGGGCGAATGCCCTATGAGTTGGAGAATTTTTTTTTTAAAGTAAGAGAATGATTTAAAAAAAAAAACTTCTTCTTCTTAAAAATCACCCCTTGGCCGAAATTCTTCTTAAAAAAAACATATGGATGAATTCCCTCGACACGGATATATATATAGGGGCCGAATTTCTCCTTCTTTGTGTAGGTTTTTTGTTTCACCAAAACTCTTATCAGGTTAGTATTTTAAAACCTATTCCAACTCATAAGTGTATTATCCAATAATAAATTATTCAATATAAAATTATGACTTTATCAATAACTTCCTAATTGATTATCAATTAGAGTTTTGATAGATACCAAATACTTTCTAATTTGACTATCTAAATAAATCCTTTTTATTTATCTACTTATCAAATAAGGTATTTGATACTTATCATACTACTAACAGTAGTATGACACTAAGAGTCCTACTCCTAGTTAGAAAAAGATTTTGACTTTTAATCAAATAAATAATTAATTAATTAATTAATTTTCATTTGATTAAATAATAAAATAAAACAACATATAAGGCCAATAACCTGGCATTGCCGCCCAAGAATATATATGGGCAATATATATTGTTTTCCATTTTATTAAATCCATTGGACTTTAATAGAAGGTCCACAAGTGAACTAGACTCATTCTTACTACAAAAGAAACAAGTCCACATGCCTTAGTTTAATACATTAATATAATCTAGCAGCCCATTTATTTAAAATGTGCAAATTATATTCTTAATGTATTAATGGAATGCTAAACGCACTCCATTAGGCCCGCCTAAGGATTCCTACATCCTTGGCCGCCAATTCCAAGCCTTTTGAAGAGTTACCGCATGTCTTGATCACACATGACCGCACCTCTCAAAAACTTTTGGATTTCAAAATCCAAAACCAATTCTAGATGGACCTAGAAATTGGTCCTGTAGAATATGTCAAGTGATCCATGCAAGTTCATGCAGTTTGGGGATCTTGGCGGGCTATCTAAATTTAAGCTTCAATAGACATAACCTAATCACAATCAACAAATGATTCACTTAGGTTCAATCTATTAATTTTAGCTCATTCCACTAAAGAGCTAAAATTGAACTCTTAAATAAAGATAGAATAAATTAATATTTCTCATTCAAACCCTAGACAATCTTATTGGAGAAAGTGTATCCTCGTGAAAAATATCAGTAATCGCCAAGAGCTCATAGACCGCCTATAGCTCTCCTAGTTACCATATTTATTCATATGACCATATTTTGAACTTGGATATTTTGACTTGTCCAGAAGCCATGTTTCAATAGACACTATAGAAAACTTAACGTTAAGATTTAATATCCAATACCTCAAAATATCCATATGATGATATTATCCATATGATGATATTCTACTCACATTTAATGAATAGAGCTACGATGTCCATATCTATAAATGAAGTCCTCTATCGATTAACAAATGAATATCACCAAACTATCGAGGATAGACTATACTATATAATCGTACTCATTGATAGCTCAAATGATAACACTTGTAACCATAAGTCCATCATTTATCTAAGGATTGAGATAGACTCTCCAATTGTGCTCAAGTGAAAACTTTTATCCATAGACGGTTCTAGATAAAGTATTTCACTGTGATCCTATTCAATGCACCTAGTGCACTAGATTCTTTTACCCAAAGACACTACACTTTGATGATTTTAGACTCATCATAACATATTTGATCCCACTCAAATGCTAGAAGAAGAAACTACAACTTTAACAAGGTAAAGGTGCCCAACCTTTATCTTAAGTTGTGAATATCGTTCAAGGCTAACAAATGTATTGTGTCTACCTCATACTTATCCAAATGTATAAACAATACTTCATTTCTCATATTTCATTGACCTTATGATTATTTACTTTTGACAATTATAATAATTAAACTATAAATGCTATAAGATTTGTTAAACCAGAAATCACTTTATTAATATGAAAAGATTGTCAAATACATTATTACACTCTTGCTATTGAGCATAATCCTAACACATTGATGACTTGTTTGCCAAGTTAGGATTAGGGTTTTTGTTTTTCAAACAAATGTAATTTACTTGCTTTTCTAGGATTGACCAAAATTGTGGCTATTTATTTTTCGTAAATATTGCAATGTTTATCATTGTTGGATAAAATGTCATATAGAATAGGAGTGCCACTCGTATATCTCTTTTGGTATGAACATGCATTGAATGGTTTAGGTATCTAATTGTCATCTAGATAACTTGGTAAATCATTCAATGGAATTCAATCACACGCCTTAAACAATTGAGTGAGAGAAGGTGTTTTGGGCAACTATGGCCTCCAAGATTAGTTGAGCTTTATGTTTTGTGTGATAATCCCCCAAGGGGTATCCATGAATGGAATTTAGAAAGATACTTTCTTACAAGGATAGACTATACAATTGACTCAAGCGATATCTACTCTCAAAGAAGGGATTTTCTTGAAGGAATATATTGAAGGTCGATAACTTGGTAACCCACTCAATGTGGTTTTATTGATATCCTCCCAAGAGTTCTTGTCAATATAAATCGGAATGCTAAATTGAAAACACTGGTTGTTATGTTAACAATTATGTGGGACCTAGTCCAACTAGTAAATGGTGCGAACTACCAAATGAGGCGTGACATCTATGGATGTTGGATCATAGTTGAATTTTACGATTGAATTATTTTATTTAATTCAAGATAAATATTCCAAAGTGCTTTATCATGATTGTTTAATTTTATAATTTTTGTTTTGTTCAGAAATCATGACCCCATCCTTAATCAACATCCTGAAAGATATTACTTTAACTTGTGATAATTATGTCACATGGAAAAGGAAAATTGGGCTATTGTTGCAATCAGAAAAACATAAGTTTGTTTTGTCTACCTGATCGGTCTTAGTTTATATATGTTTTTCATCCTTATTTCCTATGTAATCAGCTTGTTTCTTGATGCATTTTAGGTTGTTTGATGAGTTTGTTGAGCATGTGTAGGTCACATTCCCTTAGAAGAAGTATTTATTGATTCTGCCAAAGAAAGGGGTCTAAAAGTGAAGAAAAGGGAAAATCTGTCAATTACCGTTGTGGAGGTCGCTCTCTATGCATGGTATCAGACACAGTATATCCAGCGGTACATTCCAATACATAAGTCTTTGTCAGACGCGGTCCATACCGCTTGGGAAGCAAGGTATCAAACGCGGTACGTAACGCGCTAAAGGTCAGAAGGTACACTATTGTCTTGACCGCGGCCCAAGCATGTGTCCGCCTAGCTGTACGGAGAGCGGTTGTGCTTATTTTGTGTTTTTGGAGGAGATCTTGAAACCATAGTTTTGGAGGAACATATAAATACTTTCTATTCTTTTTGAAAAGAGGAGAGAGATCCACAATTACATATTCATTCTTTTTGCCTCACAACTTTCATTCATCTTTACATATTGAAGATTCGAAGACGAAGGAGAATTCATTATTGAAGATTTTAAGAACTTGTTGAAGATTTAATGGGTTTTATCTTTTCTTTTTCTTCTCTTTTTATTTTCATGATGTGTAACTAATCCCATAACTAGGGAATCAATGTGAACCTTTTGTGAATGCTCATGAATGGATTAATTATTATTTCATCAATTCAATTCTTGATTTATTCGTTGTTCTTAACTGTTTAATCCTCATTAGTTTTAATATTTATTAACACCATACACCAAGGATGATTATTTGGCATGATTTTAGGGTTAAGACTATCTGAGAATTGGGGTTAGAGTATAGACCAAACCTAACCTTGATCAATGCTCTTTTGAATGAATGAATTTTATCTTTAGCATAGACCAAGCAAAGTATAGAATTTGGTTCTTATTTCTTGTGCGGAAAGGATTTCCAATCGTTGTTCACACCATAGACCAAGGGTGAATAATAATTGGGAATACGTGACTCATCCCGTGATCATATGGTAATAGTCATATTAAAGATAAAGAATGAACCCTTGAATTGATTGAATTTTGTTTATAAGTTAATTCCATACATTGAGTGTTCATAATTGGGGATCATTGATGACCTAGTGCTTTTTGTCTCTTGATCACAAACATATTCTTTTTAATTGATTTCTTTAGTTTAATTTAATTTAGTTTAGATTAATCAACCAATCAACAATCTCTTGTTTACTTTTAATTTAACTTTAATTAAAATTAGTTTTCAATCAATAAATCGATTTTCCTCATGGGAACGATCCTTACTTGCCTTTGTGCTTATCTTCACGATTCGTGCACTTGCGAGTGAGTATTTTATAACACGATTTTACACATCAAGTTTTTGGCGCCTCTGCCGGGGACTAGTTGAATTTATTGGTTAATTCTAGTTTTAGTTTTAGTTAAGAGATTTAGTCTAGTTTAGGTAGTCGTGTCATTAATTTTTAGATTTTTAGTTTTTATTTTATTTTCATAGTTTACTGTGCGTCTGTCTTTTGTTATAGGTTTCAACGGTGAATGCAAGGTAGAAGACCACTCAAGGAGAATTACTACAGCTGAACGACAACATTGATCGCATTGGACAAAGAGCAATGGCAGACGATGGAAATCGCAACATTCAACAGGTGCCAGATCCACCAGTTGTACCAGTGGTATCTATCAAAACCATGAAGGATTATAGCAGACCTATTGTTGACAAACATCCTTTGTGCATCACACTAGATGTGGCAGCAAGGAATTATGAGCTGAAGAGTTTTCACTACAATTTGCTACCCGATTTCCATGGACTACCGAATGAAGATGTGCTTAAATTTCTCAGAGAATTCTATGCAGCAATTCAAGCTTTTCCAAACAATAGGGTGACAGAAAACCAGCTGCGTATGAGGTGTATTCCACATGCTCTAAAGGAAAAGGCGAAGACATGGCTCTTGACTTTGCCTCCAGCTTCACTAACAACATGGGATGAGGTAGTAGAGTACTGACCAATTCTATTCTCCCCAGAAAACCAGTGAGATAAGGGCCAAGATTACTAATTTCTTCCAAGGGGATCAAGAAACATTTTATAAAGCTTGGGAGAGTTACAAGGTGTTTTTTTTATTGTCCTCAACAAGGATACCATGCCCACCAACTTTGTCAATGGTTCTATGATTGACTGAATGACGTCTCAATAATTTTGGTGAATAATGCATGTGGAGGATCTATGACTGACAAGACTCCAGAAGAGTTGTAGTAGATTTTTGAAAAACTCTCCAATAATTCTCATCAAAAAAGTTCTAGGAGAAGGAAGGGGATTTATGAAGTAGATGCTAATACTGGGAACTCAATGCAAATGTCACAAATGCAAAAATCCATCGAATTACTTTTAAATCAGGTGGGACAACTGAGAGAAAATCGATACATGGGAAGTGAACAACCAGGGTATGGCATGGAAGCTTATCAAGCAAGAGGTACTAGACCTAATGAAGAGGAAGAAGTGCAAGCCATCAATAATTTCAATTCTAGACAACGGAATGATCTTTTCTCAAATACTTACAATTCGGGATGGAGAAATCATCCAAATTTCTCATGGAGCAATAATAAAAGTACCAGAAATCAATGGCAAAACAACAACAACAATTACGGTCAGAGGCAGTACAATGCATCTACCCAGCAGAATCATGAATACCAACCCAAGAAGTCACCACTAGAAGACACATTGAATAACTTCATACAATTTTCTCAGAAAATTTTTGAGGATACAAGTGTGCGATTTAAAAACATTGATGCTTCACTGAGAAAGATGGAAACACAAATTGGGCAACTAGCTAAAGCTAAGCAAAGGAGTGAACCAGGAAAACTTCACAGCCATACTGAACAAGCAAAGGCCATGACAGTTCTCCGAAATGGTAAGGAACTAATTAATGATAGATCTGCTGAACTTTCTAATAAATCTACTGATGTTTTAGGTCCTTTAGAAGAAAACATGGTACCATAAAAAGAAGAAGAGATAGTGGTGGAAAAATCCAAGAAAGCATCGCTTCTGCACAAGTCACCAAATCCATATGTTCCTCCGGTTCCATTCCTAGGAAGATTACAAAAGAGCAAGTTAGAGAAATCATACAAAGACATTTATAAAATCCTGTCAAAGGTCAATGTCAACTTGCCTCTATTGAAGATGATCCAGAAGATGCCAGCTTATGCAAAAAATTTTAAGAGTCTCCATAATTACAAACCAAGATTTCTGGAAAATCATCAACAGTTCATGGCCGGAAGTGCCAATGCTGTCCTTCAAAGTCTCTACCACCAAAACTTCAAGATCTTGGAAGTTTTTGCATCAACATTACTATCGGAGGTACCACCTTGGAGGGAGTAATGTTAGTTCTGGGAGCTAGCATCAGTTTGATGCCATACAGTATCTTTGAGCAATTGGGGTTGAATGATCTAAAGAAGACAACCATGTCATTGTTGTTGGTGGATGGTTCAGTCAGATACCCAAGAGGATATGTTGAAGATGTACTGGTCCATGTAGACAATCTCATTATTCCTACTGATTTTGTGATACTTGACATGGATGAGGGAGCCAAAGAAAAAGGTAGTAAACCAATTTTATTGGGAAAACCTTTCATGGTGACTGCAAAGACCTTTATTGATGTACAGAATGGGAAGCTAACAATGTCTGTGTTAGATGAGACTGTGGAGTTCAAGGTCTTTGAATCATTAAAATTGCCTGAGGCTGCCGATGACTGCAATTCGGTCTATTGTTGCTCAATTGAGGTGGTTAATTCGGCAATCCAAGAGGAGTTTTCAAATGAAAGCCTCAACGAGTTACTTGATTGGGTAAAGGGTGTATTCAAGGATGATGAAGAAATTCAACAAGATGGAGGTATAGAAAAAGATTTTGAGATTGAAGAGGTAAGTGCTGAAATTGTAAAGGAAAGCAACAAGTCTTTAATCCCATCTACGAGCTCTCCCCTTGCATTAGAGCTCAAACAACTTCCTTCT
Source organism: Dipteronia sinensis (assembly GCA_033220585.1). Classification (NCBI taxonomy): domain Eukaryota; kingdom Viridiplantae; phylum Streptophyta; class Magnoliopsida; order Sapindales; family Sapindaceae; genus Dipteronia; species Dipteronia sinensis. The sequence goes on along the minus strand of CM065640.1, from coordinate 57,218,874 downwards.
AATCTCAAATATGCTTTCTTAGGGGAGAATGATACACTCCCAGTGATTATAACTTCTGATCTGGATGAAGAAAAAGAAGAGAAGCTAATAAAGGTGCTCAAGGAATATAAAGCAGTAATTGGATGGACCATAGCAGACATTAAGGGAATAAGCCCTTCCATTTGTATGTACAAGATCCTGTTAGAAGAAGATGCAAAGCCCTCCAAAGAGACTCAAAGAAGGCTCAATCTAAACTTGAAAGAAATCAAACGGGAAGAGGTCCTGAAACTGCTAAATGTGGGTATTATATATCCAATATCCGACAGTAAGTGGGTGAGTCCGGTCCATATTGTTCCAAAGAAGTCAGGAATCACAGTTGTTGCCAATGAGAATAATGAGTTGATTCCAACAAGGAAGACAACGGGGTAGAGAGTGTGCATTGATTACTGTAAGCTCAATAAGGCAACCAAAAAGGATCATTTTCCTTTGTCGTTCATTGGCCAGATGCTTGAGCGCTTGGCGGGACATGCTTATTATTGCTTCATGGATGGATTTTCAGGATACAATCAAATTGCCATTGCTCTAGAGGATCAAGAGAAAACTACATTTACATGCCCTTTCGACACCTTTGCATACCGGAGAATGCCTTACGGGTTGTGCAACGCTCCTGCCACTTTCCAGAGATGCATGATGTCAATTTTATCCGACATGCTAGAGAGGTTTATCGAGGTATTTATGGATAAATTTTTTGTTTTTGGTAATTCTTTTGACCACTGCCTTGATAATCTAACTCTTGTTTTAAAAAGATGCACGGAGACTAATTTGACACTTAGTTGGGAGAAAAGCCATTTTATGGTTAAGTCTGGAATAGTTTTAGGGCATGTTATTTCTGATAAAGGCATAGAAGTAGATAGAGCTAAAATTAAAACTTCCATCTCCCACTTCGGTAAAAGGTAAGAGGAGTTTTCTTGGTCATGCAGGTTTTTATAGGCGTTTTATTACAGATATTTCAAAAAATTAGCCGCCCCCTATGTAACCTTTTAACCAAGGATACTGTATTTGTGTTTGATGATGATTGCTTGCATGCTTTTGAATCTCTGAAAAATAAATTGACATCTACTCCAATAATTCTGCCTCTTGATTGGTCTCTTCCTTTTGAATTAATGTGTGATGCATCAGACTATGCTGTAGGCGCTATTTTAGGACAGCGAGTAGATAAATTGCCACATGTCATTTACTATACTAGTCGTACTTTGAATGATACACAATTGAATTACTCCACTATAGAAAAAGAATTTCTTGCTGTTGTTAGTGCCTTGGAAAAATTTCGATCATATTTGATAGGATCTAAAGTCATTGTTTATTCTGATCATGCTGCATTAAAATATTTGCAAACTAAAAAAGAAGTGAAATCGAGATTACTCTGGTGGATCCTTTTGTTGCAAGAATTTGATTTGTAAATAAGGGATAAAACGGACAGTGAGAACGTGGAGGCGGATCATCTATCTCGATTGGTAGAAGATGATGGGATGGAAGAGAATACTGAAAACTTACCCATTAATGAGAATTTTCCAAATGAGCAGCTTCTGAAGGTAAAAGGCAAAGATCCGTGGTATGCGGACATCGTGAATTATCTCGCGAACGAAATCATACCACCTGATATGAGCTCACAAGCAAAGAAAAGATTTTTCTCCATAGCCAGACAATATTTTTGGGACGAGCCACACCTGTTCAAATGGCGCTGATCAAATCATTCAGAAATGTGTCCCTAAAGAAGAGCAGAAAGATGTGTTGAGATTTTGCCACAATCTTCACTGTGGAGTACACTTTAGTGTCAAAAAGACTGTTCAAAAAGTTCTTCAATCAGGTTTCTTCTGTACCTCACTATTTAAAGATGCTTACAATTTTTGTGTTTCTTGTGACAGGTGCCAGAGGACTGGAAACATTGGAAAAAGGGACGAGATGCCATTATCAAGTCAACAAGTTGTGGAGATATTTGACGTATGGGGGATTGATTTCATGGGACCATTTCCATCCTCGTTCTGGTACAATTACATCTTGGTTGCTATAGATTATGTTTCAAAATGGACTGAGGCAATTGCAACCAGGACAAATGACAGCCAAGTGGTGGTGAAGTTTATAAAGGAGAATATTTTCACCAGATTCGGGACCCCTCGGGCAATAATAAGTGATGGTGGAAGCCACTTTTGCAACAAGGTCTTTGCCTCGTTAAGGAAAAATTATAGTGTCAAACACAAAGTGGCAACCCTGTATCATCCTCAGACATCAGGACAGATTAAAGTGAGCAATCGGCAGATTAAGCAGATATTAGAGAAGACTGTGCAACCGAACCAGAAGGATTGGTCAACTAAGCTTACTGATGCCTTATGGGAGCATAGAACTGATTATAAAACAAGGATTGGGATGAGTCCCTACATGATAGTTTTTGGGAAAGCATGTCACTTGCCAGTAGAGTTAAACACAAAGCTTATTGGGCATTAAAGAAGTTGAATTTCAACCTAGATAAGGCTGGAGAAGAAAGAAGTTTCCAAATGAATGAACTTGAGGAGCTTCGGAACAATGCCTATGAGAATGCAAAGATATACAAAGAAAGGACTAAAGAATTGCATGACAAGAATATTCGTCGGAAAGAATTTCATCTTGGGATGTTAGTCCTTTTGTATCAATCGTGTTTGAGGTTATTTCCAGGAAAGCTGAAATCGAAATGGATGGGACCATTATGTGTTAATCTGGCTTTTCTTAATGGAGCAGTGGAAATCAGAACCTAAAGAGCGGAGGATTGTTTAGAGTTAATGGCCACAGGCAGAAACTTTATTTGAGCCCCCCAAAAGAAATTCGTGCCATTGAATGGATCGAGCTCAAAGAGCCGTAGAGCTCTCATACGTCTTGCCTAGACGTTAAATAAAGCGCTTGGTGGGAGGCAACCCACCCAAGTAATTTTATTTATTTATTTTTGTGTGTTTCTCGAGTTCCTCTTCACTAGAATTGAACATTGTCATATTATTTGTCTTTAATTTTATTGAGAGACAATGTTAAATTTAGGTTTGGGGGTGTCTCGAAGTTTAATTTTCTATTTAGGATAGATGCTTTTTAAAGTGTGCATGTCTGAGTTTAGCAGAACAGGTCTGAAAGAAGAAGAAGTAGCATTCTGGAACGCAACGCTGCCTGTACCGCCTCCTGGTCACACAGAATGGAGAGCGGTATTAGTAGCAAGAGTCTATTGATGTGTACCGCTCTATATACCGCTCTGTAGGCAACTGCCCAGACTGCGGTCTAGTGAGCATGAACGTTCTGATATTTACCGCTGGGTGGACCGCGCCACAGCCAATATGTCCGCGCCGCGGTATACATTGTGTAGCATAACTGGGAAATACCACCCGGTGAACCGCTCTACGTGCACATGTCTAGGCCGCGGTATATTAAATGAAACGATGCCTTTTGCAGGTTCAGGTAAGGAATTTTGGGCATCATTGCGTCCCGAACCGTGTCCCAGGTAAGTGACCAAGACCGCGGTAGGGCATATTTTTGCATACCTATTTAAAGGTTGCGCAGCTGCGTGTGACACATTCTTTCCCACAGCAGTTGCTTGCAAATATACTTCCTTTCCTCTCTTTTCTTATTTTCTTCATCTATTTCATCTTCTTTCTTCCCGGATTTCATTCTTTTCATTCAAATCAAGGTATGTCTCTCTCCCTCATGACTTTTCTTTTGAGTTCTTTTCATTTATGTGCTACATTGAGTGTTAATGATTGATTGAGATGATTTGTTAGTATTTCTATGGATTTCGAAATTTTTACATGTATATAATCAATGGGTTTTATTTAGATTGCATTATTAATGAGAGATCATTTGTTGATTATAAATTTCATTTGTTTCTTATTGAATTCGAATTCCATGTAATGAGAAGGGAAAATTATATTTGTTTGATTGGCTCAATGAATATATGTTTGAATTTATGGTTTTATTTTGTTTAACTGAATTGGGTACCATAATTTTCGTAATATGACTATCTTGTGGAAGTTTAATTTGCCTATTATTTGATAGTTATTGTTACTTAGAATCATTGGATTTTATATGTTACTTATATATTGAGCGGTGGAAATAAGATTACTTAGACTAATTGTTGTTGAATTTTCCTTAGAATCTTTGCTTAATTTGTTTATTTGATTGTTTCTTGAATAGATGAGGAAAGCAACCATGGCTAAGAGACCCATGATTAGTGCTTTTGAGAAGGGCAAACAGGTTGTTTCGGCAAGTTTGGCCCAGAACAAAGATTTCCGAACAAGTTCCACTAAGTATCAAGATAGACCATGGATCATTGAGAAGGGTATAGATGTCTTGAGTTTGACAGATACTCCTGTTCCTGGGATGGTAACTACCCGCCAATAGACTGGGTTTGTTGAGCCGCCTCCACGGCCTAGAAGGAGAGTGGTGACTGAGTTTTACGCTAGTATGATCCTAGAGAGATTCCTTAATGGTGGAGCAGTTTCCATTACTCCAGACGCTATTACTCAGTACTTTGCTGCTCCAGAAGTACATGTGAATGATGATCGTGGGATTTTGAATGGATAGAGGCTATTGATTAGTATCTGGGAAGATTAGCTGCTGTACTCCAAATGGATGGAAGGGAGGAGTGGAGCCAGATGGTAAAATTATATTATCGAGATCTTCGGGTTGTTGCAATTTTTTGGAATTATTTTTAATTCGTATTCATTGATGCCGACTCGTCATTGGACGGAGCCAGCCAGATTATTGCATCGTCTAGTCTCGAGCTGACCAATTGATATTGGTGGAGTAATATTCAGAGACATTTGTCATAATGGCCAGGATGATACACTTTCAATGGTTTTTCCTTGTTTGATTACAACTTTTTGTCGGAATGTGGGTATTGATGTGGACACTGGATTAGTGTATCATGCACTGAGTGTGATGGGACTTACTTATTGGAACAATTTGTTACATTCTCGAGGGTTACCTACTATTGGACCATATGGATAGAGGAGGCGTTGACGAGAAGTGTGCAAGGCAGCTCAGACAGCTCAGGATGCTCAGATGAAAGATCAGCAGCTGCAGATTGATTCTGCATCACCTATTCCTAGTGATTAGGCAGGACATGCAAGGCCAGATACTGGTCAGTTTGATTCTTTCTTGCAGGCTTTGAAGGAGCATATGGACTAGCACTTAGGAGAGTTGGAGGGGCGAATGAACCAATGTTTTGATGGTGTTCAGGATAGTATATAGAGGGTACGCTCGATGGTTAGCCAGTTTTCTATGGCTAGCGAGAGTGGTGCGCCTTTCTAGACTTCTGTTCCTGGAGCGGATTTTCCTGCACAATGAGGTTTTGGATCGTATCAGCCGAATTTTGGATATGGAACGCCAAAGATGCATTATCATGATAAGGATCAACAGCATGGTCAGGATTCAGACCAGGGAGCAGAGGTCTTGCATTTCTCAGATGAGGATGGCGGATCATAGAGAGGATATGCATCTTTCCTTTATTTTTCTTGTTTTTATTTTATTTTTCAGATGATACTTTTCATTTTCGTTTCACTTTCGGATTTAGTTGTTTATTTTCTTGTTAGATAAACTTATTTCCCTTATGTTTTCTGTTTTTAGTTTTTGTTATGTTTTTTTGCCCCTATTTTTTTTATTTATTAATTGTCACCATTGGGGACAATGCTGGATTTAGGTTTGGGGGTGTATTTTAGAGTTCTATTTTTCTTGTGAAACCATGATGAGATACTTTGATTTGTGCCCCTGAAATAATATGCATTAATCACTGAGCTTACACTAATGGCTTGCCACTTAAAGTATTGCATTGCATTTTTCAAAAATTTATGACATGCTCTTGATGTGATAGTGGATAGGATGCTTAATTGAATTGCCATGATTAATAGTGGAGACTACCTTTGTGAGTTCACTGAGTCAAAAAGCGTACATAAATGATACATTATGAGGGATTTTGTTTCTACTCCTAAAACACTCAGTAGATTCTTCGCATTAGATTTGATCTCTATATGTTGTACATTGAGCATTATAGAACATTTATCATTAAAAGATTCCACATGTTTGTTTTGATCTTGAGTAAGTCGAACCAGTGGAAGTGATGATTAGACTATGTGTGTTTGAACCACTTATAAAGCCATAAATATTTCCTACCCTTGTGTGTGCTCCATAGCCCTGTTTGAAGCCAAACACTGAATAATCCTTTTTTCTTTCTTGACCACATTAACTGTATAGCCATACCTTATAACTTGGGATCATGCTTTGAGAACGTGAAGAAGATGTGATGGTTATGCACATGAATTTTGTGAATATTATGATCGAAAGCCATTGAAGGAAGAGCTGCATTCAATCCAAAAATGTAAGTCTGAAAGTATTAATTTATATGTAAATTCTCTGATTCTCAAATGAATTAATTTATTATATCAAAAAGAAAAGTGTTGCCACCAAAATAAATGGTGTGAAGAGAAACAGAGAATAGAATTTAATGAGTGCAATTAAGTCAATTAGATTGCAACGTTGTATTTACTCAAAAGGAGTTCGACAAGGAAGAGATGGTAATTTTTGAAGACTTGGGCAATAATTAGTGACAACATTCCATTACAATGAAGTTTATGAAGACCATGAGATTTGCTCGAAGTCATAAAGGTAATTGAAGACTCTTGGTATGGTCTTAGGTTTTTGAATTCCAATTTTCCCATTCGTTCTAAACCTTCACCCAATGGCCCCATTACAACCTTAATGAAAGTATATCTGATTTGCTGGTTATCCTTGCTATGAAAGTAGAAGTACAACATGTGATTGTCTTGTTCATAATGCTTGATTCTTTTCAAGAGATCTTTTGCATACATTTGAGCGTTCTTTCAATGATAAATTCATATGCGATCGAGACGTGAAAATTTCTTGTGCAAAACTTCTATCCCATATGCTTGATGAGTATATTTGCCTAGGTTCTGTGTGAAATTAATGAGCGACATCCAGTGAGGATTAGAATCAAGGCGAATTACATCTATTGTATTTAGCGAAGGCAACTTTGAAGCTAGAATGTCTCGAGTGTGGGCTTTTCATTTAAAAGTTGTGCAATGCATTCAGTTTCGTGACTTAATTTTAGTCTTTACTTATTGGCTTTTGCATGCACTGTTTCAATTTGGGGCACATTTCGATTGTGTTAATAGCCAAATTTGGCTAGGGACCAAAGGAAAATTTTTCACCCTCCTAGTCTGACTCAGGCCCGAGGTCATCCACCGGAAGACCATGCTTCCCAAAGCCGAGCTACCATACCACCCCACAAAAATAAAGGCGAGCTCCAGAAACACCCGAAGTAGAGCTCGACACGATCAAACTGAGCCCGCATCACCAAACCTGAAATTAGGGAGCTCCCCAGGGTCGAGATTACTTTGTAACCTCTCCAGAAGCTCGCCTTTTTATGGTATTCACATTTGTATTTTTTGTCATTTGAAGAAGCACTATTTAGAGTACATTCGACCTTGGCCACCACCTTCGTGGTAGTGGTCTTGAGGGTGTTAATTGATATTTCTCACCCCAAGCAAATTTTCCGTTAACAGAATGTATTTTGGATGACTGGTATTCACGGGATACGTTTGTGGGAGTCATTGCTGTAAACCCTCAGGAGACAACACTCTTCCTACTAGGGCCGCCTAGAGGATTAAAGGCTTGTAGAATGTGCTTAGTGCTATCGTGTTCCATACGAAAGTGGATTAGTTAGGATTGTTATTTTCAGGTTTAGTTTTGCTCGAGGACTAGCAAAAGATAGGTTTGGGGGTATTTGATCGGTCTTAGTTTATATATGTTTTTTATCTCTATTTCCAATGTAATCAGCTTGTTTCCTAATGCATTTTAGGTTGTTTGATGAGTTTGTAGAGCATGTGTAGGTCAGATTCCCTTAGAAGAAGTATTTATTGACTCTGCCAAGGAAAGGTGTCTAAAAGTGAAGAAAAGGGCAAATCTGTCAATTACCGCTGTGGAGGTCTCTCTCTATGCATGGTATCAGACGCGGTATATCCAGCGGTACATTCCAGTACGTAATTCTTTGTTAGACGTGGTCCATACTGCTTGGGAAGCAAGGTATGAAACGCAGTACACAACACGCTAAAGGTCAGAAGGTACACTGCTGTCTTGACCGCAGCCCAGGCATGTGTCCGCCAAGCGGTACGGAGAGCAGTTGTGCATATTTCTTGTTTTTGGAGGAGATCTTGAAGCCCTAATTTTAGAGGAACCTATAAATACTTTCTATTCTTTTTGAAAAGAGGAGAGAGATTCACAATTACATATTCATTCTTTTTGCCTCACAACTTTCATTCATCTTTACACATTGAAGATTCGAAGATGAAGGAGAATTCATTATTAAAGATTTGAAGAACTTGTTGAAGATTTAATGAGTTTTATCTTTTCTTCCTCTTCTCCTTTTATTTTAAAAATTAATGACACGACTACCTAAACTAGACTAAATCTATAAAACTAAAACTAGAATCAACCAATAAATTCAACCAATCCCTGGCAGCGGCGCCAAAAACTTGATGTGTAAAATCGTGTTATTAAAAACTATACTCGCAAGTGCACGAATCGTGAAGATAAGCACAACGGCAAGTAAGGATCGTTCCCACGAGGAAAAGAGATTTATTAATTAAAACTAATTCTAATTTAAATTAAAGCAACCAAAAGATTTGTTGATGATTGAATTAAACTAAAACTAAATTAAATTAAACTAAGAAAACAATTAAAGAGAATATGGGTTGTGATCAAGAGAAAGAAAGCACTAGGTCATCAATAATCCCCAATTTTGAATACTCAATGTATGGAATTAATTTGCAAACAAGATTCAGTCAATTCTAGGGTTCATTCTTTGTCTTTAATGTGACTATTACCGTTCGGTCGCGGGCTGAGTCACGTGCTTCCAACCGTTATTAACCCTATGGTCAAGGTGTGAATAATAATCAGAAACCCATTAAGTGTAAGAATTAAGAACCAAATTCTACTACTTTGCCTTGGTCAGACTAAAGATAAAATTCATTCATTCAAAAGATCAATAATTAAGATTATGTTTGGTCAACATTGACCCTAATTCTCAGATAGTCTCAACCCTAAAATCATGCCAAATTATTATTCACCCTATGGTCAAGGTGTGAATAATTATTAAAACTAATGAGGATCAAGCAATTAAAAACAATGAATAAATCAAGAATTGATTTGATGAAATAATAATTAATCCATATATGAGCATTCACAAAAGGTTCACATTGATTCCCTAGTTATGGGATTAGTTACATATGTTGAAAATAAAAAGAGAAGAGATAGAAAAGATAAAACCCATCTCGGTCTTCAATGCTGAATTCTTCTTCGTCTTCAAATCTTCAATGTGTAAAGATGATTAAGAGAATTGTGTTGTTCTTTCTGTCTGTAGCCTGAAAGAGAGGTGAGGTATATCCTAAACCCTAAGAACAAGATGTATTTAAAGGAACCACCAATTTGATTTAAATCAGAAATATATCTCGGGCACGGAATTGTTCGACCGCTGTGATAATCCATAGCGGTCCTACAGCGGTGCTCTACTGATCTCAAAATCCTCGTCGACGGCTGTGATAATTCACAGCGGTACCACAGCAGTCCTGCAGCGATACTCTACTGTCTTTGAAGCGCAGTATCACTGCTACTATAATTCATGGCGGTCTTCACAGCGGCCAAGGGAAATTTCAGATTAACCCCTCAACTTTTCAATAATTCCTCTTTTTGCCGAAATTCTCCAAAACTCTTCATATTAATCCAGAACCTGTAAATGCTCACGAACACAAATTAAAACCCCTAAATAACGCAAGAAACAAGCAATTGATTGGAGGAATGGGGATCAAAATTATATATATAAAATGACCGATCAGTGAGACACTGAAGTCCCGATCCGTTCAGGGAGAGTCTAGAGGCTTCCCACAATGCTGAGGCTTCTTACATGCCTAAGTAAGCCTCTGGAGCAGCAGCCCCGCTATATAGCCCAGTGGCTCCTCACTTCTTGCACTGGGCTGGTCAACGCCCAAGTGAGCCACTGTGTCCTGATTCGTTCAAGGATGGTCCAGAGCCTCGTTTCATTTGCTGGGGACTTCTAGGATCCCAAGCATGTCTCTGGGCTAGTATCACTCTGCCTCCTTACCTCTCTTACCGGGACCCTCAACGCCCTAATGAAATACCGAAGTCCCGATTTATTCGAAGAGAGCCCAGAGGCTTTCCACATTGCTGACGCCTCCTAGGCGCCTACGCAACCCTCTAGAGCAGCAACACTGCTGCAAGACCTAGTAGCTCATCACTTAATGTATTGGGCCATTCAACTTCCAAGTGAGCCACTATGGTTCCGGATCCTTCCAGGATGGTCTTGAGCCTTATTTCAGTTGCTGAGGAATTCGAGGATGCCAAGCATGCCTCTGGACCAGTATCACTCTGGTGGCTCCCTACCTCTCGTACTGGGCCCCTCAAAGCCCTAGTGAGACACTAAAGTGCTGATCCGTATGGGGAGAGCGTAGATGCTTTCCACATTGCTGAGGCCTCCTACATGCCTTAGCAAGCCTCTGGTGCAGCAGCCCTGCTGTATGGCCCAGTGGCTCCTCACTCCTTGCACCGGGCAGGTCAACGCCCAAGTGAGCCACTGTGTCCTGATTCGTTCAAGGATGGTCCAGAGCCTCGTTTCATTTGCTGGGGACTTCTAGGATCCCAAGCATGTCTCTGGGCTAGTATCACTCTGCCTCCTTACCTCTCTTACCGGGACCCTCAACGCCCTAATGAAATACCGAAGTCCCGATTTATTCGAAGAGAGCCCAGAGGCTTTCCACATTGCTGACGCCTCCTAGGCGCCTACGCAACCCTCTAGAGCAGCAACACCGCTGCAAGACCTAGTAGCTCATCACTTAATGTATTGGGCCATTCAACTTCCAAGTGAGCCACTATGGTTCCGGATCCTTCCAGGATGGTCTTGAGCCTTATTTCAGTTACTGGGGAATTTGAGGATGCCAAGCATGCCTCTGGACCAGTATCACTCTGGTGGCTCCCTACCTCTCGTACTGGGCCCCTCAAAGCCCTAGTGAGACACTAAAGTGCTGATCCGTATGGGGAGAGCGTAGATGCTTTCCACATTGCTGAGGCCTCCTACATGCCTTAGCAAGCCTCTGGTGCAGCAGCCCTGCTGTATGGCCCAGTGGCTCCTCACTCCTTGCACCGGGCAGGTCAACGCCCAAGTGAGCCATTGTGTCCTGATTCGTTCAAGGATGGTCTAGAGCCTCGTTTCATTTGCTGGGGACTTCTAGGATCCCAAGCGTGCCTCTGGAACAGTATCACTCTGGTGGCTCCCTACCTCTCATACCGGGCCCTTCAACGCCTTAATGAGCCACCAAAGTCCCGAACTGTTCGGGGAGAGCCCAGAGGCTTCCCATATTTTTAAGGCCTCCTACACGCCTAAGCAACACTCTAGAGCAGCAGCACCGCTGCAAGACCCAGTGGCTCCTCACTTATTATATTGGGCCATTCAACGCCCAAGTGAGCCACTGCGGTTCCAGATCCTTCTAGGATGGTCCAGAGCCTCATTTTAGTTGCTGGGAAATTCTAGGATCCCAAGCATGCCTCTGGACCAGTATCACTCTGGTGGCTCCCTACCTCACGTATCGTGCCCCTCAATGCCCTAGTGAGACACTGAAGTCCCGATCAGTTCGGGGAGAGCCCAGAGGCTTCCCACATTGCTGGGGCCTCCTACATGCCTAAGCAAGCCTCTAGAGTAGCAGAACCGCTATAAGACCTAGTGTTTCTCACTTATTTTTCCGGTCGTTCAATGCCCTAGTGAACTACCAAGGCCTCGGTTCGTTCAATTGGTGTCTTGAGCCCCGTTAATATTTTTTGAAAACTCTTAACTACTCCAAGCAGGCTCCTAAACAGGTTACATCACTTGGGAATAGAAGCTCACAATTCTCCTTAATACTCATGTGGAAAGGGTATTGACCTCGATATGAGAGGAGTTCTCCTAGTGACCGGTCCATAATAACAAGCACCTTCGCACAAGGTCGCTCTATTACCTACACCTGGAACACGGATCCCCTCAAAAGGTTTTACAAATGAAGGCTGCGGGGTGAGCATTGACCAGTATCGCCTAGAGTTGTACCAACTTGAGTACGATTGCCTTAGTAGTTCTTCTGTGATCACGTTGGTAGTTCTCATATGATCGCTTTTCACCTATGATCGAAACTAGGAAAGCCACATGATATTCCTAATGCCTTGGACAAGTCCCACCCCTTTCCAGGAATGGTCTGGTACATAAGTGGCCTTATTTGCCTACCATAATCATCGTCTTAAGACCAGGAGAGCTACGCCGCACTCCTGATGCCCTGGACCGGATTAATCTCTCTAGAAGGATCGCCTTAAAGCCAGAACAGCTACACAGCGCTTCTGATGACCTGGATCAGATTAATCTCTTTTGGCGGATCGCCTCAAGACTAGGAAGAGCCACATGGCATTCCTGCTGCCCTGGTCGGGCACCACCTCCCACTAGGAAGGATCTGGATCATAAGAGCATAGTTGCATGACAGATCAAGGCCTTGGCCGGGCACCACCCCCCGCTAAGAAGAATCTGGGTCATAAGAGCATAGTTTCCTGAAAGATCAAGGCCTTGGCTGGGCACCACCCCCCGCTAAGAAGGGTTTGGTTCGTAAGTACATAGTTGCCTGGAAAATCAAGGCCTTGGTTGGGCACCACCACCCGCCAAGAAAGACCTGGTGCTAAAGTGGCCTTAGTTGCCTACCAGTATATTTTCACCAATGTGTTCGCCTTGTTTTCGCCAAAGTACCAATATTCCTAGAATAGAAATGCAAGGTACCTAGGCCTTGTTTTCGCCAAAGTACCAAGATTCCTAGAACAGGAATGCAAGGTACCTAGATTCGCTAATGTGTTCTCTTTGTTTTCGCCAAAGTACCAAGATTCCTAGAACAGGAATGCGAGGTAACTAGATTCGCCAAATGTGTTCGCCTTGTTTTCGCCAATGTACCGAAATTCCTTGAAATAGGAAGGCTAGGTACCATGATTCGCAAGTATTTTTGCCTAAGCTTGATTCACCAGCATTACCACCTCAGTACCGAGATTCCTTGAAGTAGGAAGGCTATGTACCCAGTTTCGCCCGCAGATTTTTTACCTATGTATCAAGATTCCAGGAATAGGAATGCCAGGTACCTAGTGTGTTCACCTTATGTTCGCCTTAGTACCAAGATCCCCAGAACAGGATTGCCAGGTACCATGAATCGTCTAAGTCAATAATGCCAAATACTGGTTACAAGTAAAAGGCGATAAGTAAAATTCTTCAAGCAGTACAAGATCCTGACTCCAACCCCAACCAGGTACCAGTGTTAAATTCAGGGGGGACTTCTATTAACAGCCTTTTTTACAGGGGTTCAAAGAAGAATTCTTTATCTACCTAGAGCTTGGCAGAACTTAGATCGCAACCGGTACCTAGATACCGGAGATACTCGACACCGTGAACCGGAAAGAAGTCAGTACCACATCTCACATTCTACCAGGTACCACACAGGGCAAGCACCACGGTACCTTCTACCTAGTACCAAGGTTTCGTGACATCTACCCAGTACCTAGGTACCATGACATCTACCTGGTACCCAGATATCATGATACCAGTCAAGGATCACATTGGAATATGTATCCTAACCTCCAAGCAAGAAGAATGAAACCATGAATGTACCAGCTTGCTAGAACAAGTGCCACGCCAACAAGAGCAGACCGGTAAATCAGAGTACCGTGCCATCAGAGTACAGAGTCAGAACTTTACTCCAAGCAACATAGAAGAGAAAGTTGACCTCTCTGGTTATTAATGGAGATAGTCAACCTTATTAATGGAGATAATCATCCCTATTAATAAGAAGATCAGTCAACTCTTTAATAGTCATTCACAACGCCATTAGTGGAGATAGTCAACCCTATTAATGGAGATAATCAGCCTCATTAATGAGAAGATCAGTCAACTCTTTAATGGCCATTCACAAAGCCATTAATGAGGAGATCAGTCAACTCTTTAGTGGCCATTCACAACGCCATTAATGAGTAAATATTCATTCAACTCTTTAATGGCCATTTACAACGCCATTAATGGGTAAATATTCAGCTCCATTAATGCCAAAATAATGGAGTAGGCAACAAGAATCAGAAGGTATAAATATGACAAAGCTCTCTCTAAGATGGGGGGTTCCAAGTTGAAGTTCGGAGCCGAAATACAGAAATAAATGAGAGAGAAATATATAGAAAGTATTCGCCATCACCGAGAGAGAGTTTTTTGCCATCGCCATAGAGGAATCATCCACTTCTCCACCAGAAATACCATTGTATAAACTACTACACAGATCGATTTTCTTCAGAATTATATGGGTAACAAGTGGTACCTCTCAAAACTGTGGCCTACCATGTTGTAGTCTATATTTGTATAAGCTCCTTGGAGCATGCTTCTAATGTAAGCTCTCCGGAGCACCTCTCGTTATATATAAATAAAGAAGGGGATCTTTCTCCTTCCTATGGATACTGCCTGGGGGTTTTTCAGCGTATGATCATTCGTGATGCTTTTTCCCCCTAGGTCAGTCCACCTCTACCAGAAGAATAGTCACTCTCATGTCTCTCTCCTTATTATGCATGTATGTGAGCTAGGCACCGACCCCGCTGGTCCTAGCTCTCCCGTACCTCTCCTTGCACGTTATTTAGGTTGGAGAACTATGGAGGGCACCTAGAGAGGTTACTAGGTACCAGGACCAGATACCAAGTCCGGGTACCAGCCTACTGCACCAGATAGGTGGGATGATATTTCTCCTACCTACTGCAGCACCTTACTATTTCACCTTACCAGAATCACGATACGAAGTACCTACCTTCGCTGCCACCTCAGGGGTTACGGGTTGAGGGTGCTAATTGGAAATTTACTCCCTGAGTGGATTTTCCCGTTAACAGAAAGCCTGAACATTCAGTTCTTCCCCCAACCTCTTGCCCATCTTCATGACATCAAGCTGGATGTTGACAATGTCGGCATGATCATCGGAGGTAGGAACAGGGACCGGTTTGGAACCATCAAAAACGAAGAGGAACAGAAGGGTAGCTCTAAAACATCCCCGTTCAAGATGCAACTGGACATGAGGTTGCAACTCGTCTAAGTAACATGTACACCATCGGTAAGGGTACGGAACCGTAAGCCACCTCTCTTCTTAGTTCCAGGAACCAAAAATGTTTCCAGCCATGATTACTTAATGGCTCAGTCCATCTCGCACTACTACTTCCATAATACCAAGCTTCCTACCAGTCAGAGAAATTGCATCTCCGCTTCCTCTCACATTGCCAACCACGGCAATGAAACCACCATCGGCTATGCCTCTCGAAGATCCAGAATCATCATCGAAGCTTACCCCGACAATCATCAATCGACTTGCTAAAATTCTCTATTTTGCTAACGAATAAGAAGCAATGTGAAGAACAGTTGACCAGGTCAAGATATTTATAAATGAAAGAGATGGTTACCTGTAACAGGAGGAGAAGATCATTAATGAGGCGTGATACTCAGAGCATGGGAAAGGGCGGTTTCGAGTAACACACGCCGCTAATAATCTCTCGTTTTGAAATAAACGAACCTCTCCTGACCCAGCACCTAGAATGACAATTAAATACAACATCCAAATAGAAGATTCCCTTACGAGGGTCCCAAAAAGAGATTTTCCCCAGGCTGATTCCAGATAGGTGTTGGGCCGCGACCAGCTAGGTTTCTCTGTACCAGGACACATCGATGCTACGTTCCAACAGAGTCTTGACGCCACATCATACCTCTACCTTGTTATCAAAAAAAGACCGATACTGCGGTCCATACCCTAGTACCGTGGTACCTGACCAAGACCAATCTCGTCAACAGTTGTTTCTTGATAGGGGTCCGGAGAAGAGATTTTTCACCAAGTCCTTACCTAGCAGAATAGAGTTCTAGAAATGAAACACTACCGAAACTCACGGCTTAGGAATTATTTAAGTCAGGCTCATACTGGGGACCACTCCTCAGATCAATATTACATCAGGGTCACATCAGGGTCAGAGACGCGTGACAAGATTAAATTAAGAGGGTCTGTGTGGTGAATAAGCAGGTGTCCATTGACGCACTACGAGCGTACCTTTAAACTATGGGGCTCTAAAAACTAAACAGAGTGAAAATGGAGTGCTTGAGTTATGAATCGCTGTCGAGTATAGCGGACACAAGTAAGGGTATCGATCCCACAAGGACTCTCTAGGTAGTGAAAATCAATTTAGAAAATTTAAACTAGCTTAACAAGGATTAACTAATGAATGATCTTAAAATGTTTAAAATAAAAGTGGACCAAATGAGATACAAGGGAATATGATAGAGCATAAGTGTTAACCAAGATCTAAAATCAATATCTTTAAAACAACATCCATTTATCTAATATGAGGCCCTAACTTAAAAGGTCTTTGAGAAAGACTTTCATCAATTCCACATCTCAATATGTCAAAAGGATGGTGAATAGAGAAATATTAATTCTAGGAGGGCAAATGACATTAACAAGCATGGTCATGCATCATTAACAATCATTCCAAAGGAAAGTGAGGATATTAGTTGTGTTTGTTCAAACACATTTATTGATGATACAACCACTTAAGAGCATCTTAAATGATACCAATGCAAAGTAAATTACATTAAATGTATAGTTCATACATTAATTGCACATATATAAACAAGATATAATGGATAAAAATATTATATTGACTTAGATCATAAATAACAACAAATGAACATCTATCCCTTACATCTCAATAAATTTAGCTGCACATCATGTTCTTAATTACAATAGATAGATGGAGAAAGATACAACTGATTGTCATGGATGTTGATCCTTGAATTTGATTACAAATTCTTCCCTCAATCTTCTCAAAGTTGTTTCAAGATCTAGTTAAAACTAAGAACTAATTTGATCTCTAAGTGTTTTAGTCTATATCTAAACTATGAAAAACTACTTATTTTCTATATATCTCTATATCTCTCCTTTTCTATATGAAATACTAATACATATATATATATACTAGGTTAACAAAGATATTTAAGTGTATGTAGTGGGTAGGAAAAATCATTGATTTATCAAGTCGGTTGATGACGTGGAAAGCGATTGCGAGACAACTCTGCGAGATGGAACTCACAGATTGAAGTCGCAGTCTAATTTCTGCTAGTTAGAACTCTCAGATTCTGATGGCGGAGGAATTATGGGTAACTTCTGCCAGGTGATTTTGTGAGACATAACTCGCAGATTCCTATAGCTGCCTTGATTCTACTGGTTTGAACACGCAGTTTAATGTGGCAGTATCTTCTGGAATTGTTCTACGAGTTGGACCAGAGAGATGGAACACGCAGATTGGAAGTAGCACTTCTGAACTGCTGGCTTGAAATCGCAGTATAACATGGCAGTTGCCTCTGGAGTTGTTCTGCGAGTTGGTCCTGCGAGATGGAACTCGCAGATTGACATCGCAGTCGGAACTGGGAAACATCTGCTACTTGAAATTTGATGTTGAAGTCGCAGTGTGATGTCGCAGTCCTTTCTGGAAACATCTGCAACTTGGAATTGCGAGGTAGAACTCACATATGTCATCTTTTCTTCCAAAAAAACTCTTCTTTTTCGTGAAAACTCCCACTTGGGACAAAAATGCCCTTGGATGAGTAATAATGCCTGAAAGCACTTTTACAAGCAAATAAACACTTAAAACATTCCAAAAATGGCAACGAAAGTAAAAGATTAAGCAATTAAAATATGTATACTTTTGGAGCGATCAACACCCCTAAACCAAATATTTTCTCGTCCTCGAGCAAATCATAGAATAGTAAAATTAACTACCCATATATATATAGATTACTTAAAAAAACGACAAAAGGGGCAAGACTTTAAATGGAAACAATGCCAAAATCGGTGTACAAACGAGAAACTAAACTTGTAAGAATTTCTAAGTGAAGAATATCCTGAAATCCTTCAGATGATTCTATCTTACAAAAATGAATCCCACACTTCATGTAGCAACATCAAAAACTGCTCACACGAGCATTTTGGATGTAATTCACTTCGACTTTAATCTCGTCGGATTTCACTCTATTTTTCCTCAGATTCCTAAGCTTACTCACTATCTAACATATGCAACTTGGAAGATATGTAAATGGCAATCAAATATATTTTGCATATAAGTATTTTGAACTAAAGCTCATTTAGGTGAATCAATCTCATTAAGGAATTGAATGCCACGAACGTGGTAGAGCACATTAACAACTCATATTCCTGAAATAGACTTCCTAATAGATCAATAGGACTTTTTTCTATATAATGGCCAAGGGTGATGTGTGGTGATGGAAAGGTAGATTATTTCATGGAAACATACTAATCAACCCAAGTGTTTATGCGACAACTCTTCAATTTTAACTCTAATTTCTTTCATATTTTCAATTTCGTAAACAGCATCTAAGCTATGTTATAGTTTGATGTGGTGTGCTAGGTCGTTACCCTTATTTTGAGTAACTCAATTTTGAAGACCTAAGGCTTTAAGTGAAAATTTTTGAATCACTTAGATTTTTAAAGCCTTTCTAATGCACATATTACAATAACGCCTCAGTACACGCTGTTTCAACTAGAGTGTGCAATTTAAAATCTTTCTATTTTGAAACTTTGACAACATATTTGGCTATGGTGGGTAATTAGGTCTATGGATGTAGTGATGATAAGGTTTATGTGTTTTGGATAAGTGTTTTGGCCATCTTGATAGTGAAATACTAGCAAAGCCCTAATATCATTTCTAAAAGTCCATCTACCATGGGAATATAAATTCAAACATGTTATCCACAATTGTGAATGTTCTATAGCAAACAATGCAAGTGATGCAATGAGATCATTGTCATCAAAAACTTAATTAAGAAGTGTATAGGAATAGCAAGAGATATACCTTCAAAAATGAATGCTAAGGCACAAAAACTCATGGCAAATCTCCACTATTAATCCTAAACACAAGAGTATTGAGTTCCTTTTGTTAAAACATTAGAGAAAGGGACTATGTTCACCTTGCTCAACTGAATCTTAGATTGACAAAATGCTAGTCAAGACTCAGCAATAAAAACAAGCACAAGTTTCTCAGTAACACGTACAAAATGGAATTGTAGTAAACACTTATGTTCAAAAAGGTTTGACTTGCCAAAAGTTTTTCAAACCAACACATTAATATTTAACGAGGTGTTAACATGCCCACACCCCCAAACCTAAACTCACCATTGCCCCCAATGTGTATCAATAAGGAATAAAGGCACGAGTTCATAGGTTTTGTTGTTTGGCCAACAAACACCTAATCGATATTAATAACAATAAATATATATACATGCAAGCATTCTTTTCATGCCATCTACAAAAGAATCAACCTAGGCACTAGGCAAGATTAATTCAAAAACCACTCTTAGATCTATTCAAAAAATATTTAAGCACAAGTATATATCTACAATCAAAAACATGTGCAAAATACGAAAAGTAGCATGCTTACTGAGTTACATTATCCAATAAGAACTAAAAATGAAAACTAAAATTAACATGCTTAAAGTAAACAAAGCTCTAATATCCACAATACTAAAAGCTATATAAGTAAAGGGATAGAAAAATCATCATGAATCTGCGTCTGTCTCAGACTCTGTACTCTTTGGGTCTCTTGGCAGTGTAGATCAGATAGGCGTAGGATATGTAATCAATGCCATAGGAGAGTAGGGTGACATTCCCTGAAATTCAGCAGCTGGATAAAAGGTAGGGTCTGGAATGGGGGAGTAAGGAGGATGTATCGGAGAAACAGCTAGATCTGGCTCTGGATCATCTGCACTGTCAGCTCGGGTCCTCTTCCTCTAAAACTGAGGAGTCCTCCTAGTATAAGTTCCGCCAGTGCTGAAACTGTCTCTGAAAGCTTTGAACTCTATGGTAAGATCTCTGACCATGGTGGTCAGATCCTTAGCCCAAGCTGGCATCTACTCTACACATCTTCTAGGCGCTCGCCTCTCAGGCTGAGTGCTCAGCTCTGCTCCTAAATCAAATCCCTTTTCCTCTGCTTGCTCATCTGCCCCAGCTTCTGCTGCTATTATCCTCTCAGCTCTTCTATCCTTTTGGAGCCTCTTCTTCTTACCTTCCTCCGTTTCTAACCTCAGAATCCCTCTTGGGATGCCAGCCTCACTGTAAGCCTTCATGACTAAATTTCCTCCAGAAATCCACTCATCTTCCTCTAAAATCCTTACTCCTGCCCTATAAAAAAAATGAGTGATTAAGTAAGGAAATGCCAAACTGGGCACATTTGTCCTACCCTCTTCTGGTATCCTTTTGAGAGCGATCGTGCCACAGTCAAAGGGTAGGTTCTTCTTCATCAGGTACAAAAGGATTGATGGGCGTAGGGTGACACTGTGCCTATGATGCGAATGGAATAATGAGTAGCTGAAGAATGTGAGCTAAAAAGCACTCTTCAAGTCCAACTGGCCTTGAATGAACATGTTTGAGGTGTTCCATATGGCATATTCTATATCTTGAATGAAATTGGCCAAAGACTGGTTATAGAGCTAGTAAATTCCATTGGGCTCATATCCGTCTGCCCACTGAGGATAGCTCTAAGTTTCCCACCATTCATTGATATCTTTGAAGCTCACATTCTTCCCTCTAACTCTTATGGACCCTCTTTCTAGAAAGTGCTGCCAAGACATGGCGGCATAGAACTCTTGCACCACAGTTTTGTTGCATTGGTTCCTAATGGTGCAACATGTTCTCCACCTAAGATGATCTATGTCTATTATAAAGCTTGTACCCTCTAAATCCTTGAAATTCAGCCCTCGCTCAACCACCATGCTTCTTCTTTTGTTGCTATTTAGCCTGCATGCGAATTCCAAATTGCGTTCGGCCGGTCTTTCCATAGGTTCTTTTCCTTTCCTTTGCCTTGCATCCGCTGGATCTTCAGCGGGGGGAGGTGGTCTTCTTGCTCTAGTCATCTTGAAATTGAATAAACTTTTTTAAAACAAGTTAGAGCATGCCAAAATCGTGCACTAATGCAAAACTAGAACAAGCAAATCCTCATAACTATCAAGGCACATTGCCATTATTCATACAAATTAATGCTTGAAAAAGAATTTCAAAATGGCAATGCATACAATGTGGATTGTCATCATAATAGTTACTAACCTAAAACAATGTTCAAGTCTTTCAAACTTGTTCAAGCATTTATACATGACAATTTCATAATCAACTATAACCTAAGCGTAATCACATTTTGCAATTGTAGTTGAACAATCTCAAGCATGGCATAGCTTTTTTCACATAGAATTATGGCAAACACATATGTATCTTATGAGCCTAACTTTATCCTTCACAAACTTACTACCATAAACACCAAAAATTCTTCATTCAAACAAAATACCAACATGTTCCTCAAATATTTTTAATTAAGTAACCTCAAACATGGCATAAATTGTTCTAAGAATGAATCACAAAGCATGCAAATATTCATATCATCATATCATTCCTAAGCATACTTTCACTTCCAAACAAATTCTCACCAAAATTCGTAACTTGAGAACTCTTTTTCTCCAAAACCTAATTCAATGCTAACCCAACCTCATTTGATTGCAAATATCATTGATCAATCACTAAACACAACATGTAAACACAAAGTTTACCCATAGCATCAAAATCCCCAAATTTTTGAAATTCCCAAATTGGAAATTCGAATTTTCAAAAATCTACCCTCAATTTTTAGGGGAAAATACATGAAAGTTTATCAAACATCATCAATTAGTAATCTCTATCATCTATACACAAAACCCCTTTCAAGTAATTAGCATTAGAAACGCTAACCCTAACCCAAGCAAAATCGGTCAAGATAGAGATCTTTTTACAGATTTTTAACAAATTGAAGATAAATTAGGAGTTAGAATGATGATTCGTACCTGATTGATGCGTTGTTGGAGTGAAAACAATAAAATTTAGAGGTTAATTTGAAGTGAAATTGAAAAAGTGAACAGAGAGAAAAAAAGGGAAAAGTTTTAGGGTTTTTAGAAAGTGACGTTGCGGCTTTATACTCACAAATTTTCATGAAATCTGTGAGTTGGAACTCGCAGATTTTGGGTTCATGTCGCAGATTGTAGTCGTAGAAATTAGGGCTCATACCCAGAGTAACACTGCAAGATGATATCTGCGAGATGTTACTCGTAGATTGAACTTGCATATTGGTTCCAGAAGATATTGCGATATGATACTGATAATCACTGCGAGTATGCACTCGTAGAGTAAAGTCGCAAATTGTTTCTAGAAGAAACTGCGATCAGAGTCACAAAAATGCTGCGAGTTCAAACTTGTAGTCCTAAGTCGTAGAGGTGTTCCAGTGATGTCTGCAACCATAAATTTACACTAACTGCGAGGTCAAACTCATAGAAGAAGCTAGCAGATAAAATTTTCTTTGAAATATGCTAAAACTCCAAAATTCAACTCTTTTGCTATAACACAATGATTTGAAAACATATTTTAGCTAGTAATTCCCTTAAACATGCAATTCTTCATACTTAGAAAACTCAAAAAAAGTTGAACCCCCAAACCTATCTCAGTTAAGGTCTTTGACCAAAAATATATCAACTACTAAGGCCTACATTGAGATAAATAAGACGTTTCAATCTTTTGGACATTTAAAGATGAATTAAACTAAACTAATATACTATGTACAATATACAATTCAACAAAAACTTGCTTCCTCCAGAAGCTTAGTGCACTGCACATTCAAACAAAAACCATTACTTCGTTCACACATTCAAACACTACCAAAAATAGTTGGTTTCAATACAACATAACCCATTCCTTCTTTCTTCACCCAAAGAGGTTTGTAAGGACCTCAATTTTATGATTGGCTTATTTCATGACAAACCACACCACATTGGGGATGATTGTGTAATGGGTAGCTTAGGTCCGTGTTGGCAAGCTTCCAAGCATCTCCATGCCTTCAAGAGCAAAAGGTATACTCACTTGACTTTGTCTCTTGAAGAGTTTAGGTGCACACACACACTTCATGCATGTTTTGTTTATCTTGCATTTGTGTTCTTTATTGTTTATATAAGTGTGCATCCTTTTCAAAAACACTCACTAGCTTGCTTTAGATATCATATCTTGCATTGTATCTCATTTGATAAACATGTTTGACATGTTAATTGTGCTTCATTGTGTGCATCTCACTCACTTCACACTTGCACAACATTCATGTAAGATAGACATTTTTCTTGAGTGTTAAAAAGGGATTTTTCCCTTTAGCGCGGCCTAGACCGCTAGGCAGGCTCTGCTTGCACCGCGGCGCACGGAGCGGTATTCTCCAGTGCGTCATGCGCGACGTGGACCGCGACCTGTGCACTTGCAAGCATAGCGGTCCCAACCGCGGTGTTGTCCAGACGGTGCACTGCTGTATGTACCGCGGTTTGGACACTTACCTGAGCCGCGGTCTAGCAAGCGGTTGTGATGGGATTCTGTTTCCCAAGTTCAAAACGATGTAGTTTTAACTAGGGCTTCATATATATTCTCCCTCTTCTCTTCTTGGCCGACAAAGAGCTCAGAAAATCATTTTTAGAGAGAGGTTAGAGCTCCTAGAGAGAGAAAGCTTCAAGAAAGCATCTTTGACTCTCCAAACCCAAAACCCATATCCATCTTACATCATTCAACATCATTTAAGCATGGGTCTTCATTGTTTCATGACTAGGTAAGCAAGAACTTCTTTGAATATCATTTATTGTTCTTCTTACTCTAGATTAGGTATTTATTGCATGATTAAATACCTAGACTCTACTTTATTGCATATTTATGAGTCTTGATAACATGATTGAGTTTGTTTGTGATAGCTTAATTGATTAGGTCATTTTTGCCTAAAAGCTAGGTCATAAATATTCATGTGTGATTAATTGATAACTAGGTTGAGAAATTGTGTTTTAATCAACTAGTTAATGTTCATGAATATTTGATTGTGTTTGTTTGTGATAGCTTGCATTATTAGGTCATATATGCCTAAATAGCTAATCCATAAATGTTCATGTATGCTTAATTGATGATTAGGTTGACTTTGTGCATCTAGTCAAGTTTATGAATGTTTATGTGAATTTAATTGACAATTAGGTTGTTAGAATTTCTCTACAACTAATTGAGACCTCATGTGTGTACATGTAGGCATTGTTCGATAACTAGAGTGTTTAATTGCATTATAACATCTAGTTAAGCATTTTGTGTTTAGTCTTGCACATTATTGCATTGAGTAAATTGTCATATACACACGTAGACTTTTATACTCTTCTTGAGTCAAAGTCTTGTGGCTTCGGGGTGAAGTTGCACAAGCATTGAAGTCTTGCAACCAAGTTGTGGTTGGCAAGCATCGGTCAAGTGCCGCTATAAAAGGCATGCGGGTAGAGTATGAGGTGCTCACACCAAGAGTAGTGTATCAGAGGATATCACTAGGGATTGAACCAAGAGTGGGGAGTGGTAGTGTCCATAGCCTGAGGTTGTCGATAGTGAGAGTCCGAGTATCACTTGAGGGTGTAACTTTTTACTCATATAGTGGATTTCTGTGATCGTCTGTGGCTAGAAGGATAGCCCGTGGTTTTTCCCTTGTCGAAGGGTTTCCACATCAAAATCAAGTGTTCTTTATATTTCTGCACTTTTACTTGATTTTGTATGTTTGTTTTAATTGGGTTATATGTTTAATATTGACTAATCGACAAAGTTGGTAATAATTAGACACACGTTAAGAGCTGTATTTTCAAGGTCCATTATTTTTTATTTCCCTAAGCTTATTCTTTTCCACCCATATAGACTTGACATTGGTTGTGTCAACCGTTGTGTGGTTTACTTTGTTACGAGTGTTCTTCCTATTCAATTTAGCACAAGAAGGCTTGGTGTAACCTTTCTTGTGACAATAACAACAATTAGGAAGTAAGCTAGGAATTTTACCTTTCAGGTTTTGGTGGATAAGGTGGTATCTTCTTCCTATCATTCAGCTTCCATTTCCTTGATGTAAGGGCGGGTACATTGGTAGAGGCATCTGAATCTTTTTTACTCTCCCTATTCAATTGCTTCTTAGGGAAAGACATGACTTCCTTTTGCTTGCCTCTTTTTACCTCATCCCTTCTCACTTGGTCTCTTCCCAAGGTCTTTTCTTTAATTTGAACTAAATCCATTGAGCACGCACCTACACAATCTTCTTGCTTCTTCAAGACTTCCTCTAGCCTAATTGTGAGATCGAAATTCATTGCCCTCACCATTCTATTCTCCTCCATGAGTTGAGCAATAATTTCTTCATAGTCGGGTGCCTCGTGCTTGAGAAGTGGTGCTTTATTTTCATTCGGTGGAAATTCAGATATTCCAAAATACTCACATAAATCTAGTTTAGGGTCGGATTCGACATTCTCTATCTGAATACTAAAACAATCAAGTGCACCCATGTGTTTCATTGATTCAAGTACTTTGAATTCCATTGTTTCTCCTAGCACGGTTATGGATAATTTCCCGTTATGGACGTTGATGATTGCCTTTGCGGTTGCCATAAAAGGTCTTCTAAACACCATCGGTATCTCTCTTCCTTTAGAGGGATCCTCCTCCATATCAAGTACTACAAAGTCCGCAGGAATGATTACTTTCCCGACTAGCACCAAGACATCTTCTACTATGCCGCATGGGTGTCTAATGGACTTGTTTACTAGAATGAGCTCCATTTTTATTGGCTTGAGCCCCTCTAAACCCATTTCTATGTAGACCGAGTGTGGAATCAAGTTTATCGATGCACCAAGGTCTAACATTGCCCTTTCCTTCTTGGTTTCCCCTATAGAAATATCGATGATGAAACTCCCTGGATCTTCCATCTTTTCGGGCAATGTACATTGGATGGATGCACTAACCTCTTTTGGTATGATAATCCTCTCCTTAAATTCCTTGCTCCTCTTCCTAGAGTTGAGCTCTTGGAAGAATTTGGCATAAGCCGGCATCTTCTCTATCACTTCAAGGAGTGGCAAGCTCAAGGAAATCTTTGACAAGATGTCATAAATTTCTTTGAAATCTTGGTTGATCTTTGTCTTTTCTAACCTCCCTGGAAAAGGAATTAAAGGGACATATCGATCAAGAGACGCAAACTATTTTTCTATCTTTTTCAATGTGACCTCCGACTTTTCTTATTCTTCGGGATTTTGTTTATTCTCTTCATCGGGATTATCTCCTGATGTATTAACAGAAATATTAAAACGTTCAGGAGTATTATCTACAAGAACCTTACCACTTCTTAATATGGCAATTTCATTGGCTTGCTCGGAGTGGCTTGGAAGTCTTCCTGATTCTTGCTTTTGTTGGGATTCGGCAAGTGATCCCACCTCCTTTTCCATCATCCTAAGCATTTCTTCCATTTGGTTGATCTTGTAATTCTTTGGATCAGTTGGAGTGTGGTGATATTGCCTCCCATAATTTGCATTCCGCACTTGTTGATTATTGTTGTTTCTCCATTGTTAGGGATGTGGTTGGTAACCTTGCCCTTGACGACCTTGCCCTTGGTAAGCTTGGCTATCTTGCGAGTTTCAGCAATTCTCAGTATTTGACCATGAAAAATTCGGATGCCTCCTCCATCTTGGATTATAGGTATTAGAGAACGGGTCATCTCTTGGTCCTTGCCATATCCCTTGGACTTCATCCATTCTACTCATAATTGGAGCTTGTTGCACTTGGGTGTTCAGAGAGGGCTTATATCTAAGATTCATCACCAGATGTTGCATGTCCCTAGTGAGACTGGCCATATTATTGGCCATCTCTCTATTCAAACCCCTCTCACATTCCCCTCTTCAGCTTCTTTGTTGGTAATTTTGCCCCAACATCTCATACTTGTCAAACACTTCTTCTGCTATCAATTCCCTTATTGCACCTCCGCATGCATTATCCACGATGGCTTGAGTAAGCCCAGTAAGTCTGTCATAAAATGATTGTACTTGACTAGCCAAAGTGAACTCATGGTGTGGACATTGAACTAGAAGCATCTTGAAATGATCCCATGTCTCATGAAAATGCTCTCATTC
Organism: Dipteronia sinensis; assembly: GCA_033220585.1. Taxonomy (NCBI): domain Eukaryota; kingdom Viridiplantae; phylum Streptophyta; class Magnoliopsida; order Sapindales; family Sapindaceae; genus Dipteronia; species Dipteronia sinensis. Next base: position 57,191,738 of record CM065640.1, on the reverse strand, counting down.
CTCCTCTTGGAAAGTGGCGATGTCCCCCCAAATTTCCTTTGTTCTACTTGAAGGGATATATTTGTCGAAAAATTTCCTCTCAACTTTCACCCAAGTTGTAAGAGATCCGGGTGCTAACACCATAAGCCACTATTTGGCTTGATCTTTCAAACAGTATGAAAAACACCTCAACCATAGATGATCTTCTGTAATTCCTCCCAAAGGAATGGTTGTCATCACATGGTAGAATTCCTTCAAAAACTGAAGTGCGTCCTCCCTTGGTTGACCATGAAATACTGGAAGAGTGTTATAGTGCATATTTTTTAGCTCATAATTCATTTGACCTGTTTGAAGCAAGATTGCCGATGGTTGTGAACCAACTTTTGGAAGTGCATAATCCTTCATAAACCGTTGTGCCTCGGTGGGGTTTTTTCCATCCATGGTTCTATTGTTGGAAGGAGATGAGTCACTTCCAATTTCGACAGCCACTGGTGGAGTATCTATTCCTTCTCATACCCTGGCAATACAGTTGATATCCTTACTACTTGGAAACAATGGTCCTCCGAGTGATCTTCGACCTTGTATACGACTAATTCAATCCTAAAACGAGAAATAAAATTTTCAACTAGGTTAAATGAACTAAAATGGATTACCGCTACTCTAACAAGTAGAGTCCCTGGTAGCGGCACCAAGATTTTTGACGCGCTCCGAGAGTACCTCTAAACTAATGGTGCTCTAAAAACTTAATTGAATGCAAATGGAGTGCGTGAGTTTAAATAACCCTTCGCAAGTGTACGAATCGCTATCCAGTATAGCGGACACAAGTAAGGATATCGATCCCACAAGGACTCTCTAGGTAGTGAAAATAAATTTAGAAAATTTAAACTAGCTTAACAAGGATTAACTAATGAATGATCTTAAAATGTTTAAAATAAAAGTGTACCAAATGAGATACAAGGGAATATGATAGAGCATAAGTGTTAACCAAGATCTTAAATCAATATCTTTAAAACAACATCCATTTATCTAATATTAGGCCCTTACTTAAAAGGTCTTTGAGAAAGACTTTCATCAATTCCACATCTCAATATGTCTAAGGATGGTGAATGGAGAAATCCTAAATCTAGGAGGGCAAATGACATTAACAAGCATGGTCATGCATCATTAACAATCATTCCAAAGGAAAGTGAGGATATTAGTTGTGTTTGTTCAAACATATTTATTGATGATCCAACCAATTAAGAACATCTTAAATGCTACCAATGCAAAGTAAATTTCATTAAATGTATAGGTCATACATTAATTGCACATATATAAACAAGATATAATGGATAAACATATTATATTGACTTAGATCATAATAAACAACAAATGAACATCTATCCCTTACATCTCAATAAATTTAGCAACACATCGTGTTCTTAATTACAAAAGATAGATGGAGAAAGATACAACCGATTGTCATGGATGATGATTCTTGACTTTGATTACAAATTCTTCCTTCAATCTTCTCAAAGTTGTTTCAAGATCTAGTTAAAACTAAGAACGAATTCGATCTCTAAGTGTTTTAGTCTATATCTAAACTATGAAAAACTACTTATTTTCTATATATCTCTATGTCTGTCCTTTTCTATATGAAATACTACTACATATATATACTAGGTTAACAAAGATATTTAAGTGTATGTAGTGGGTAGGAAAAATCATTGATTTATCAAGTGGATTGCTGACGTGGAAAACGATTGCGAGACAACTCTGCGAGATGGAACTCACAGATTGAAGTCGCAGTCTAATTTCTGCTAGTTAGAACTCTTAGATTATGATGGCGGTGGAATTTTGGGTAACTTCTACCAGGTGATTCTGCAAGATGGAACTCGTAGATCCTAAAGCCACCTTGATTCTACCGATTTGAACACGCTGTTGAATGTGGAAGTATCTTCTGGAATTGTTCTACTAGTTGGACCTGCGAGATGGAACTCGTAGATTGGAAGTAGCAGTTCTGATCTGCTAGCTTGAAATCACAGTATGACATGGCAGTTGCTTCTAGAGTTGTTCTGCGAGTTGGTCCCGCGAGATGGAACTCACAGATTGACATCGCAGTCGGATTTAGGAATCATCTGCGACTTGAAATTTGATGCTAAAGTCGCAGTGTGATGTTGCAATCCTTTTCGAGGAACATCTGTGACTTGGAACTGTGAGGTCGAACTTGCAGATGTCATCTTTTCTTCTAAAAACTCTCTTCATTATTATGAAAACTCCCACTTGGGACAAAAATGCCCTAGGATGAGTAATAACTCCTGAAAGCACTTTTACATGCAAATAAACACTTAAAACATTCCATAAATGGCAACAAGAGTAAAGGATTAAGCGCTCAAAACATGTATACTTTTGGAGCGATAATCCATACAAGAAGGAAAAGAATTTTTCCATTGCTTTAAATCAGGGAGCCCATCTCCTAGTCACGGGTTACAAAATTAAAATGAAGTAAACTAAATGGTAACTAATAAATGGTCCATCTTAATCATGCTTCCACTTGATCTTGGTTGGCCACCTCCTCTACAGCTCTTGCTGAAGCAACATTACCTGGACCAACAGGGACCTCGCCTACTACATGGGCACCTACCATGACTGGGGCCTCCACCTGAGAAAGATCGACCTGAAGCTCATCTGATGCCACTAGGTCAGCTTGCTCCTACACCCCCTTCGTGAGACCAACCTGGTCCTTCATTGCCTGGGCAATACAAGAAAGGGGGGAGGCATGTCAAAATCTGCATCCTTAGAAGCAGGCTGGACCCCTACCTCTCTAGCGGATCCAGATGGAGAAGTGGGCAGATCGAGACCTCCACCTTCAGCTAGGACCGCCGTGACTTCAGGAACCTTCAAACTGGGATCTGTCCCAGCATAACCTAGTATCAGAGAAGAGATAGGTCACTAGTCCACATCATCCGCCTCTTCATTTGGCCCAGCCACCCAAGAAGAGCCAGCCTTAATGACAGGAGCCCCAGCGGTGTGAGAAGACCACACGTCATTTGGAGCGGTCCATGCTAGCTCGGCAGCTCTAGCCATGATCTTCACCGTACTCCATCCCTCGATAAGGCTTAGGTCAAACGAGGGTGGAAGAGCTTAGGCCACATGCTACTTCGCAAAGAAGTAGCCATCCCCAAAGGAGGCGTCCACCTTAGCCTCCAGGTCAGCCATTCTAGCGTGCAGAGCCTGAACCTCATTCTCTAGCTCATTTGCCTTCTCCTTCATGGCATCCATTTGAGATTTATAACGCACAGACCTGAGCAGCTCTATGTCATAAGCACGTTGCATCCGTTCCTTATCAACCTGCACCTCAGCCACGGCCTTCTCAGCTTTGGTCAAGGACTGGTTCAGAACTATTGCGCCCCTCGTTGCCTTGACTAGCTCCTCTTTGGCTTTCTCCATCTCGACTGTAGCATCTTCAACTTGCTTCTAGAGAGAGCTGACCTTTAGGCTCATTGCCACATTGAATTTGAAGATCTGCTAGGTACCGAACGTAGGTTAAAAATATGACCTGTACCTAATCAAGATAGAAGACCAGGATAAAAACTTACCTCAGCTAGGAAAGCAGACCCCTTGGTAAGGGGGACATCCACGGACATTGAGGTCATGGCCTCTAAACTCCCACCTGGGCAGGAAGCAGCGAACCTGGCCAGGACCACATCTTAGCTACTATCTATCGGCCGCGATCAGGATCTATCGTGAGGAGTGATCAGTGCAGTAGCGGCGACAGAACCATAACCCCTCTCAATCCTTAGTAGATTGCTCGGTCACTATGACAAGAGGGGAACAGGGGACTGGTTGAGCAGCAACAGCAGCAGTGGTAGGGATAGTAGACGTTCGACCCTGTACTTGGCCAGAAGTACCCCTAACCCTAGCCATTCTGGCTGCAAAGTCTGCCAGTGGTGATCTAGCCGAAGCAATAGATAACTTGTTCTGCTTAAACTCAAATACCCACATGTCAATATGCATTATATTCAAAATGCAGATACCAAGACATAGCACTAGCAGATAAAATAGAATGCACATGACATGACAATATATAGACAACTAAGTAGCATAAATGGAAAAATTAGACTCTTAGTACGTGGTGTTGTCTCACAATTGTACTCTACCAGTAAAATTCTAATATGAGTAAGTATGAGTATTCCAGTCGGTATAATTTATGATCAATAGAGAAAATTCCTAGAAAAAACGGCACATTCATTAAGTTATAGTCGGAACAAGAGAAAAAAATCATGAATTTTAAATAGATATTGTAAACTGAGCCACATGCCTCAAATTCTGTTTAAATAGATATTGTAAACGGCACATTCATTCAGTTGTGTGATGCTGCTCTAATACACACAACAGCCTAAATCATGCTCGAACACACACAACCACAACTTACACAAGTGATTGTCACTCAAACCTATCAAATATTAAATTTGATTTACTGTAATAATCTCATCATCACAGCCATTTAAATCAGCATAAGCTTCATATATACTGAACTAAACTTAAATATCTACTTTCCAGCTAATTATCATAACTGACCACCCTCTGATCTATGATTTCTAATTAATTATATACAACTCCAAATCTTACGAACTTAGACATGGATAATCTAGACATATACAGAATACTACAGTCAAAGTTTCAATTTAATCTATGATCCATAGCATATCCAAACAATTACTTATATTCTTGTTTATCCCAAATCTGTCCAGCAGAAACCTTATATGTCCTCTGTCCACTCTGAAATTTATATAAATATTTCTACTAATTTATAAATTACGAAATTTTGTAGATTTAATCTAGACATATAAGGTAATATACAGTAAAATTTTCAGATCAATACGAAGTCATTAGAACATACATAAATACCGATCTTTCATGGTTTCCCAAAACTGTCCAGCATAATTCAAATACTGACCTCTATCTATTCCAAAAATCATAACGATATTTCTACATACTTAAAATCATGAAACTTTACAGAATTTATGTAACTTAAGAAATAACCACTTATATTTTAACTTAAGAAATAATTCGCTAATCGAATTACAGAATTGCATGGAGATCCATGGGCGTACCATATTTGTCATAATTTATGATGAGTTCCATGACAAGGTTATAGACATTGGCATGAACAAAAGTTGATCTAGGGAGGTTTTCAGGTTGAATTGAGTGAGCAAATCGTTTAACCTACCATTGTATTGAATAGCTAGCTTGTTAGACAATTCCACTCACTCGTTGTAAGTTTCTCAGTTTTTGGTTGGCTTATTTCGTTGTCAAAACCACATTAGGATTGTTATGTAACGGGTAGCGTAGGTGATTGTGATTGACAAGCTTTCGGGCATCCCAAAGTGCTTCAAGAAGGTATATCACTTGACTTGACTTCTTGAAGAGATTAGTTGCACACATACACTTTCATATGCATTTCCGTATCTCTTGCATGTGTGTTTATTTGATTATGTGCATTTGTGTTTACTTGATTATGTGTATTTGTGTTTATCACACACTTCATGTATGTTACTTGTTATTGCACTTCTATGATTGCATTTGTGTTTCTCGCTGTGTGCATTGAGTTTGTTTTGGTTTGGTTATTTGGAGTAATGTGTCTAGTTTCAAAATATTGGTTTTCAACGATTTAAATGTTTTTCAAAACTGACATTTATATGGTCTTGTGACCATAACGTTTTATACAAAGATCCCAAATGAGTTTTGAAAACTACTAGATAAACTAGACACCCATACCTTTCCAGCGGTATATTATTCGTAATATTTCATGACCGTTTAGATTGGTTTTGAAATCTCCAAAGTGACCACTAAAACAGAGCATCTCTGTTGTTATCCCAATCTGACATTTGGTCACTCAAATGACCATAACTTGTTTTCTAGATATCAAAACCTCATTCTGTAAAAAGGAATAGAAAGTAGACTTCCATACCTTTCCAATGGTATATTTTACTACTTTGTGTCTTGTCATTTGGTCATGTTTTAAAGCACTCGAATATCGAGTTGATGATAACACGGTACATGCGCGGTACATACGGTGCAAATTGCATAAAACTTGCATTCAAACAAGTATGTGCGGTACATGCATGGTACCTGCGCTTTATGTACCGCGCAAGTGCCTAGAAATGTATTTTTTTTCTCTTCCAAAATGACGTCGTTTCATTTGGTTTCTATAAATACATCTTGTTCTCAACTTCTTCACACAAGAGCCACGAAATCAAACCCTTGAGAGAGAAGTTTCTTTGTTTTTGAGAGAGAAAGCTTCAAGCTTGTTTCATTGACTCTCCCAACCTCAAATCCATGCATCAACTTCATCATTCATCATCTATTTTACATGGGTCTTCAAGTTCTTGACTATGTAACATCATATTCATCTCCATTTCATATAATTGATGTTCTTGACCTAGGACTACCTTTTATACCATGATTAAAAGCTTGTTTATCATATATTATTGAATGTATGTTGAATACATGTTAAATACATTGTTTGGGATTTTTATTGAATATATGATGAATATTTATGGATGAATTTCATGGGTCTCTCTATATATTTGATTAAGGTTGTTTTGTGATAGATTTAATTCTAGGTTTGCATTTATTAAATGATTAAATGCTTGTCTCTACAAAATGATATATGTTGAATAAATGTTGAATTATTTGTGAAACTTTACAGTGATTAATTTGAGTTTATTATGATTGATTTTGATAGCTAGCATTCTAAGTGCTTTATAACATCAAGCTAAATCATCTCATTGTTTGATTGAGTTTGTTTGTGATAGAAATTATTCTAGGTTGCATTTATTGGATGAATAAATGCATTGTCTCTACCGCATGAATATATGTTGAGAACATGTTGAATATATTGTGATTGATTATATTGATTGATTGTGGTAGATTGTGATAGCTAGTGTTCCATATCATTTATGCCATCTAGCTAGGTCTTTATGAGTATTCATTTAGACATTGATAATTAGAGTTTATTGACTTGTCATTAAATCTCTAGTTAAGCATATAGTGTTGTCTAGCATTGTATTGCATTTTGAATATCATGACATATTCACTTAGACTTGTATTGATCTCTTCATTGAGTTAAGTCTTGTGACAGCAAGGTATAGTGCACAAGCAAGTGAAGTCTTGCAACCAAAAGGTCGATTGGCATGCATTGGTCTAGGATCACTATTAAAGTCCCGTGGGGTAGAATAGATTTGGTTACGAACCTTGAAGTGTGACTAGATGGTTAACTTAGGTTGTAAATAATTATTCAAATAGTGGATTTGAGGACTGGAGTAGCTAAGTGGTTAGCCCGTGAGTTTTGCCCAGTTGGAGGGTTTCTCACATAAATCAACCAAGCTTGTTTTTATTGTTTTCCGCACTTTATTATTGTTGTTGTATGTTTGCTTGATTTGGGTATGCTTTGAGACTAATACTGACCAATCGAAAAAATTGGTAATAACAAATTAACAACCCATTCACCCCTCCTCTAGGTTGTATTAGACACACACTTTGTGTAATTTCAATTGGTATCAGAGCGGGTTCCTAAACATACATAGGAGATCCTCGTTTTTGGTGTGTCTTGCATTTGTGTGCATTTTTGTTTGTTGCATTCATTTCATTCTTTGCATCAAACACTATGAGGGGAAGTACGATGAGTTACGAGGGAGCATCTAGTACTAGACCGCCTTTGCTACACGGCATAAATTACTCCTCTTGGAAAGGTAAGATGGAATCTTATCTTTTGGTTATTGACGACCGGGTGCGGATGATAATCGAAGATGGATATACTCCACGTACTAAGACCAAAATGGATGGAGAAAAAGTTCTCAAGCCTAAATCTGAATGGGAGACCAAAGATTTTGGGGCATCTAAATGGAATAACAAGGCAAGGCATGCCATTCGTTGTGCTGTGGATGACAACCAATACAAGCTCATCCAAATCACCAAGAATGCTCATGAGGCGTGGGAGATTCTTGAGACGGCACATGAGGGAACGGATGTAGTGAAGGACTATAAGCTTCAAGTACTTCAAACACAATTTGAGTCTATCAAGATGGAAGAGAGTGAATATTTTAACGACTTCCAAATCAAGTTGATGGATATTGTCAACCAATGCCATCAACTTGGAGATCCTTACTCCGATAGAAGAATTATTCAAAAGATTATGAGATCTCTTCCAAGACGGGTTGAGTCCAAGGTAACAGCTATAGAAGAAAATAGTGATTACAAGAAAATGAAGCCGATTGAAGTGATTGGGAGACTGCTTGCATATGAGTCAATAATTGACACCATTTCTCCACTGAAGAAACAAAAAGGGATTGCCTTGAAGTTTTCTAAGCATGATAAGGAGGATAGCGATTCGGATGATGGCATGATTTTAATGGTGAAGAATTTCAAGAGATTCCTAAAGCTAGAGAAGAGAGGATATAACTCTAGAGATAATGACTTCAAAAAGCAAGAGTAACTCAAGACAAGCCTTCCATGAAAGGCATTCAATGTTATGATTGTGGAAGATTCGGACACATTGCCTTTGATTGTGGCAATTCGAAGAACATGAGGAAGGGTAAGGCTATGGCCGCCTCTTGTAGTGATAGTGATGACTCGGAAGATAAAGAAGAATCTTCTGATGATGAAGACCATTGTGCTAACTTGATTGCTTTCCCATCATTGCACAAAAGCAATGAAGAGTATAGTGACGAAGATGAAGAAATCCAATTTGATAATGATTCTAATGTAGTGAGTACTTCGTCTCACTCCATCAAAGGAGTTTGTACATATATGGACTTTGAAGACTACATTGAGAAATTTGAGAACTTTAGGATAAAGAGTAAAATGGAGATTCGAAGATTAAAAGAAGAAAAGCTTAAGCTGCACAACCAAGATGACTCACTTAAGTGAGGAGATAATAAGAGCAAAGAAGATTGAAGACAAGTTGAGAGAAGAATTAGCTAAGGAAAAAGAATCACTTGTCAAGTTGTAAGACCCAAATTTTTGTTTCCATCTTTATTAGTATTAATAATAATAATAATAATAATAATAATAATAATATATAGAAACACATTCATTTAGTTAGTTTTTGTTAAGGCAACTAAATCATCCACTATTAAACCAGAAAAATTTGGCAATAAACCGGATCAGTGATTGATTCTCCAGCGTTATTACAAGTTAATTCCATGAGATTTGAAATAAGTCAATTTCCACATTTATAGTGATTTGAAATAAGTCAATTTCCACATTTAGAGTGATTTGAAATAAGTCAATTCCACATTTAAAGAGATTTGAATATTTTAGCAAAATCAGTGGAATTGTATATCTTCATTATTTTTATAATTATTCATATGTGTGTATATATATATATATATATATATTTATTTATTTACAAGTAATATCAACTAAATGCTTTCATACAAAAACTCTCACTTTTCTACACTTGTTTCCCTACCAAAAGATCATGGCAAAATAATATCAATGAAAATTATCGATTCCATTCTACCTTTCGTCTGAAGCTCTTTGAAGGTATAAGTTCTTGAACTTTGTTTCATTTTTAATTTTGATTAAAGCTTTAGTTTTTTACATACACTTTTGTTTTCTTTTAATACAAAATATCTCATCAACAAAATTTAGGCTTCTAACAATTGCTCAACTTTAGTTTTTTGAGATGTTTTAATGCATGGCTTTTGGAGTGAATGAAATAGAATTATACATGAAACTCTATATATCTACTTGTGTTATAATTTTCGGAAGTTTTGGTGGTGTTCTTCTTAGGGAGATTTTAATTCTAAATCGATTACATATACAGATTTTCTGAATCATCAAACTGACCTTATTGTATTGGAGTAATTTTAAATTAAAACTAGGGATGTATTTAAGTTTGATTTTCGGTATTATGGTTTTAGAGGCATAATTGAATCAGGGTATAAATATTCGTGAATTTTGGTGTTATATAAGTGTTTTAATTCTTTGAGTATATTTGATGTTTAAGCCATGATATTTAGGCTGATAGTCATGAGCTCTTGGTGTTGTAGGAATTTTAATTCTCAAAAAAAGATAGGTAAAATTCTGATTTTCAGTATAGGGATAAAGTACTGATATGTTAGTCTATAAATAAATGTTTGGAATTTTTCGTGGTCTGTATGATTGTTAAATATTTATACGAAGTCTGATTGGAGGATCAAAATTTATGTTGTCATGATTGACCCTTGTATGTTTAGAAAGTTATAGAGATTTATAGGTGTTTGATAAAATTATTATATTTTGAGGAGAGTTAGTAATCAGATTTTTAGATTTATTGACTAAGTTTTACAATTTTTTGAGGTCTTTAAGATTTTTGAATCACTGACGTTTGAGCACTAAAATCTGTTTTTCTGAAATATCTTCATGAAAATAAATAAAAATGTACTTACAAAGTTGAGTTAGATTTATTTTATTTGGCTAGTTTAATTGAGGGATTATATTCTATATGTTTAGGTTGCTCTCGTGATTTCATAATATCGTTAGTGAAACCTTAAACTTGATATCATCGTAGGTAAGTAGATTTTCTTTTTTGCATAGTATGTAATTGTACAAATGTTTTCTTAGAAAACAAATTTATTTATCATATTATTATGTTTTGAAATATTTTACTATAAACGTTTATATATGTATATAAACTCATTTTCCTACTTAGTCTTTACTTACATATTTGATACTTAATTCTTTTTAAATAAGTTTTACCCGTACTAGAACTTTTTGCTTAAATGCTTAAATGTTTGGTCCTTTTATGATTTAGCAATGAATATGTATTGTTATATATATATTTTTTGAAAGTAATGTTTTAGCTCAACATTAGTAATAAATGAAATGTGAAATGAAATGTTGATCACCGGTGATAATGTAAATGCAGCGCGCGCACCAAATGAAATGTTATGATTTTGGTCTTGTACCAATTTCTAAAATGTTATGATTTTGGTCTTGTACCAATTTCTGAAATGTAAATGGCCGGGTCACCAGAGGTATTGGTGACACTACTTGACTTGAGCTTATTTTTATGAAATGTTATTAATCGTTATCATACATTGAAAATGTTAGTTTTGTAAGTTTTACTTGTATTTAAAAATGTTACTTTTGCAATTTCAATTGTATCTGAATATTTGAACATTTATGTACTCTTTAAATGTTATTGAAAGTTTCATAAATATTTTCGATTACGTATTATGCAATACTTATTGAGTTGACAGCTCACCTCTTGTCATTTAACATTTTACAGACTAAGTATCTTAGAAGCTGACCGTTAGAGCGATAGACTTTCAGGAGTTGGAAGTTACTGAGATTTTATGTAATGTTTTTCTTTGTTTTGTTACCTAGAATTTGAGTTTAGGTACTCGGTATTATTTTAATTTCCTTTAGAGTGTTTTGAACTTTATTATTGGATTTATTTGAAGATATTCAATGATTAGTAGTTTCTTTTGGGTGAAGTAATTATGATTTATGACTTAACATTTCGAATCAAAGTGTTTAATTACTCTTTGAGTTTTGGGGTGTTACACAAGATGACTTCAAGTACGAAAAAGCTAGATAGAATGCTAAGTGATGGGAAGAACCTAAATGACAAAAGGGGTCTTGGATTTGTAGATGACAAGGTGACTGCTTCTCCGGTCAAGATGGTTTTTGTAAAAGAAAGTGACATCAAGGAATTTTCACCTCCTTAAGAACCTAGGATGAAGCTTAATATTGGAAATTGCTCCAATAGTACAAATGTGAAGTTGCCTACAAAGAGTCAAGCTCAAAGTCAACCATCAAGACCCTTGCTACCAATATTTCCTCAATCGAGAGTCCATCATGGTAGAAGACATGCTATGCATGCTCAACCGATGCAACACCAAAGACAACATAATTAGAATGACCAAAGGAGAAACCAACCGGTGCACCACCATAGGCACCCCATGAGATCACAAAGATATGGTATGATTTCTCCCTTTGTACCTAAATGTCATTGTTGTGGTATTTATGGTCATATTAGACCAAATTGTTTTAAATATATAAAGAAATGTAGAGTTGAAAGCATGATTAATAGAAATATAACTAGAAGAGTCAATATGCATGTTTCTAGGGAATTTAGAAAAGTTGAATCATTGACCACTAGGAATGAAAATGTTTTACCTAGGTGGATTAAGAAAAAGGGGCACTTATATGATTGTGCTCATTTGGAGCCCTTAGATGTACCGCAACAAATGGACTTGGTATGTCTAATGGAACCTGTTACTTGCCATGATTTGGTAAGTTTTTGACCCCATAAGGGGAGGAGCTCGAGCAAGGAGAGAAATTTCTCATTTTTGTTAATTGCTTGAGTATCTTGGTTACTTTGTATCCTTTTATATTCATATGCTTATATGGTATTGTTTTTTTTTTCTAAAATTGTGCTCCATTGCTTTGCTTGTGTGACATGTCATGTTTATGGTTCAAGAATGATTTATCTCCATGACATGAGAGTTCCTTTTATGACATGCTTGTATTGATATGCATGATATTTTCAATGGCTTAAGTTGCATAAAATTGGTTATTTGATTATGTGTTTTTGGATTAACCGTAAGGGGAGCTCAAGCAAGGAGATTATTCTTCTTTGTTTAAATTGCTTGAGCATTGAGTATTGTGATTACTATGTGATTGTATTTTCGTAAGGTATATCTTATGGTTAACTCATGTTTAACTTTTTTTTGTCTTTGTCTATCTCATGACAAAAAGAGGGAGAAGTATTTATGAAAAACATGGGGAGTTTTTCATTAATGGGGAGGGAGTTTCTCATTAAGGGGGAGCATTTTATTCTTTTGTGAAAATGCTATATTGTTTTTGTTCACCTCACATACACTTGACTCTTGGAAAGTGTAGTTTGATATGTTCTCCCAGGACAGAATGTTTTTACAAAAGGTTGAAGATTTGAAGACTTTATTTCGTTTATGTAACTCTTGTAATATAGAAAACATTTGTTGACCATAGTTTATTTTAATGTTGTGAGAATTATTTGTGAGTGGTGATCTTGTCACGAAATAGCCAAAGAGAGAGATTGTAAGTTCCTCAGTTTTTGGTTGGCTTTTTTCGTTGTCAAAACTACATTGGGATTGTTATGTAACAGGTAGCGTAGGTGATTGTGATTGACAAGCTCCCGGACATCCCAAAGTGCTTGAAGAAGGTATATCACTTGACTTGACTTCTTAAAGAGATTAGTTGCACACATACACTTTCATATGCATTTCCATATCTCTTGCATGTGTGTTTATTTGATTATGTGCATTTGTGTTTACTTGAGTATGTGTATTTGTGTTTATCACACACTTCATGTATGTTACTTGTTATTGCACTTCTATGATTGCATTTGTGTTTCTTGCAGTGTGCATTGAGTTTGTTTTGGTTTGTTTATTTGGAGTAATGTGTCCAGTTTCAAAATATTGGTTTTCAATGATTTAAATGTTTTTCAAAACTGACATTTATATGGTCTTGTGACCATAACGTTTTATACAAAGATCCAAATGAGTTTTGAAAACTACTGGATAAACTAGACAGCCATTCATTTCCAACGGTATATTATTCGTAATATTTCATGACCGTTTGAATTGGTTTTGAAATCTCCAAAGTGACCACTAAAACAGAGCATCTCTGCTATTATTCGAATCTGACATTTGGTCACTCAAATGACCATAACGTTTTTTCTAGACATGAAAACCTTACTTTGTAAAAAGGAATAGAAAGTGGACTTCTATACCTTTCCAACGGTATATTATACGACTTTTTGCAATATCAATTGGTCATGTTTTGAAGCGCTCGAATATCTAGCTGATGCTGTCACGGTACATACGCAGCACGTACCGCCCAAATTGCGTAAAACTTGCATTCCAGCAAGTACGCTTGGTACGTGAGCTGTACGTACCGCGCAAGTGCCTAGAAATGTATTTTTTTTCTCTTCCAAAAGGTCGCCATTTCATTTGGATTCTATATATACATCTTGTTCTTATCTTCTTCACACAAGAGCCACGAAATCAAACCTTAGAGAGAGAAGTTTCTTTGTTTTTGAGAGAGAAAGCTTCAAGCTTGTTTCATTGACTCTCCCAACCTCAAATCCATACATCAAATTCATCATTCATCATCTATTTTACATAGGTCTTCAAGTTCTTGACTTGGTAACGTCATATTCATCTCCATTTCATATTATTCTTTACATAGGATTAGCTTTTACAACATGATTAAAAGCTTGTTTATTATATATTGTTGAATGTATTGTTGAATGTATGTTGAATACATGTTAAATACATGGTTTGAGACTTTTATTGAATATATGATGAATATTTATGGATGAATTTCATGGGTCTCTCTATATATTTGATTGAGGTTGTTTTGTGATAGATTTAATTCTAGATTTGTATTTATTAAGTGATTAAATGCTTGTCTCTACAAAATGATAAATGTTGAATTATTTGTGAGACTTTATATTGATTAATTTGAGTTTATTGTGATTGATTTTGATAGCTAGCATTCTAAGTGTTTTATAACATCTAGCTAAATCATCTCATTGTTTGATTGAGTTTATTTGTGATAGAAATTATTCTAGGTTGCATTTATTGGATGATTAAATGCATTGTCTCTACCACATGAATATATGTTGAGAACATGTTGAATATACTGTGATTGATTATATTGATTGATTGTGGTAGATTGTGATAGCTAGTGTTCCATATCATTTATGTCATCTAGCTAGGTCTTTATGAGTATTCATTTCGACATTGATAATTAGAGTTTATTGACTTGTCATTAAATCTCTAGTTAAGCATATAGTGATGTCCAACATTGTATTGCATTTTGAATATCATTACATATTCACTTAGACTGGTATTGATCTCTTCATTGAGTTAAGTCTTGTGACTACAAGGTATAGTGCACAAGCAAGTGAAGTCTTGCAACCAAAATGTTGGTTGGCAAGCATTGGTCTAGGATCACTGTTAAAGGCCTGTAGGGTAGAATAGATTTGGTTACGAACCTTGAAGTGTGACTAGGTGGTCAACTTAGATTGTAAACAATTATTCAAATAGTGTATTTGAGGACCGGAGTGGCTAAGTGGTTAGCCCGTGAATTTTACCAAGTTGGAGTGTTTCTCACGTAAATCAACCAAGCTTGTTTTTATTGTTTTCCACACTTTATTATTGTTGTTGTATGTTTGGTTGATTTGGGTATGCTTTGAGATTAATACTGACTAATCAAAAAATTGGTAATAATCGATTAACAACTCTTTCTCACCCCCCCCCCCCCCCCCCCCCCCCCGGCTGTATTAGACACACTTTGTGTTTTTTCACTTGTTTTCCTTCAATTGATTTATGGTCTTCTGATACGGTATATAGCCGATTGGACCGACATTTCCCACCACGAACTTCCGAGCATCCAATCGGTAAAGCCTATGTACCATATGATAATCAATCATATAAAATCGTTTATATACGATAAATAATAATAATTGGAAGAATAAAATTTTCAACATATGGTATATGGTCATATATAATTTTACTTTACCGTAAGTTGAGTTGAGTCTCTTAAATGATTGATCATGTCATCAACAAAGGCATCGGGTCTGTGTAATTCTGGCTCCAATTGAGAGAACTGGAAGGAGATAATTGTTGAGAAAATCATTTGCTCCAATTGTGATTGAGAAGAAAGATTTCTTCATTATATAGTCTCTTGCCTTGGATGCACCCAATAATTTATCAAATTGTTTTCTAGTGATGTTGAAGTAGTCAACTTAAAACATCCATTCCAATACTATTAACTTGTAATAAAATTATATATAACATACACAAATGTAAAAAAATTATCAACATTAAAATTATATCAATCAATCAAAGTAAAAAAAAAAACAAATTAAAAGAAAATTTGAGTGCTAACAAAGATTCTCCCAGCTGCATTCAAGATCCCTCCTTCTCCAGATGCATAATCCAAACCATTTAATATAGTTTTTCCAGTGGCATTTGGTGCCAAAAATGGAACAGCATAGTTTGGTGCTCCTAGTTCTTCTCCTGAAACCATATATATAAATCAAACTCGTTAGATACGTGAAATTCATGAAAGTCTATATTTCAGAATAATGAATATGTACAATATGAGACCGAGCTATTTATAGTCTTAAATCAAATTAGGAACTAAATATACCGTAATGGAAATACATATTAAGATTAACTTACCTACAATGTCACCAATGGTTCTTCCAATAGTATACCTGCCAGTAGGGTTGCCTCCAGTTGCTTTAAAATCAATCAAATTTGATTCTTCCATCAAAATATGAAATGTGAGGAAGAGAGAGTGTATAAAAGTACACAAGTGATCAAATATCAACCCAACTAAAAATTAAAAACATCAGTACCACATATCATTGTCATCATCATAATCACACCAAAATTTCTCTCAAGTTGCATGTCATATAACTAAAAAGGTTTTGCTACCACCATTCCCAGTTTCTATATTTATTTAACAAAGATTATAAAAAACTTAACAATACAATCCACATATCAAGTTTTAGACTTCTATTACACTTTCTCAGTAGCCAAACAAAGAAAAAACAAACCAGTGAAACCATCAGTGGTGTTGATTATGCTGTGGGAAGGCATGTCCCAAAGCATTGTTGGGTCACCCTATCTCAAAACACTTGGTTTCAGATCATGGAAATCCTGGAACCATCACTCCCAAGTTCATCACAAAATTCCCCGAAATTCCACCAAACTTCATCATATTTTTTCCCCTTAAATCCAATAAATTTATCTCTAAATTTCAAAACCCACACAAACAATACCATAATCATACTCAAGAATCAACTAATTGGACTCAAAATTTCTCAAAACCCTAGAACTGAAGGTTAGAGTTCAAATATTTATTGATTTCAAATTAAACAAAAATCCATACCAAACAACTAAAGAAAACAAAAAAAAAAAGAATTAACATACACATAAACTAACCTTTTACAAACCCAAAACAAAATTTGGAGGATTGGAATCGAAATGAGGACTGATTCGGCGGTGTAGGCATGCAGCTCCGGAACCTGGTGATTGCGATCTTACAGCACCTTCCCGAGTTCGATCTGGGGGATCAACAACCGATTAAAGGAGAATGACCGTTAGGTTGCAATTTGGGGGTTGTTTCTCTCGCCACCGTGACCATCACCATCACATGTCGCCTCACCGCCCTCCATAGTGCTTGCTTCGTCGTTTCCAGATCTCTTTGTTGAGGTCAACGTGAGAGATGGAGAAAAGATGTAGACAGAGAATGATAGGTTCAAAATGAGAAAGTTACTTTTGGATTGAGAAAAAATTTGATATAACCGGTGATAACCGGTGAGTTGTAAAATTGCCTGTTGAAAATTTAAAAAAAAAAAAAAACAGTTGTTGTATGGTACAACACCACTCTCTTCTTCGTTCATATATATCGTATCAATTGGGTGGAGATGGCTATGGTACAAATGGAGGTCGGGCTTTGTACCATACAACAACCAAAATTACAACATAACAAATAATAAAAAAATAAATGGGTGGTTGCCAGCCACACTAAGCAACCGGTTTCAACCGGTTGCTGTAGGTTATATTTTTTTTAATATAATATATATATATATTAATAATGTAATTATATTATATTACATAATAATTAATAAAAAATAATTTTATTTAAAAAAAATATTAAAAAAATTCATTTAAAATATATGAAAATTAGAAATTTTATTATTTAAAAATAAATAAATAAATAAAATTTCAAGAACGAGTTCAAGGTAGGCCGAACAAGTTTAACGTTGGAATGAACGTTTAACTTGTTCAACGAACAAGTCAACTTATATTTTCATGAACAAGTTCAACGTAAGTTGAACATGTTTAACGTTTATATGAACGTTGTACTTGTTCAATGAACAAGTTAACGTAAACCTTCATAAACAAGTTCAACATAGGTTGAACAAGTGTAACGTTCATCTAAACGTTAAACTTGTCCATTGAACAAGTCAACGTAATTCTTCGTGAACAAGTCAACGTAATTCTTCGTGAACAAGTTCACCGTAAGATTAACGAGTTTAACGTTCATCTGATAATGTTATACTTGTTCAATGAACAAGTTAACGTAAACCTTGATGAACAAGTTTAACGCTCATCTTAACGTTAAACTTGTCCATTGAACAAGTTAATGTAAACCTTCATGAACAAGTTCAACGTAGGTTGAACAAGTTTAATGTTCATCTTAACGTTAAACTTGTCCATTGAACAAGTCAACGTAAATCTTTATGAACAAGTCAACGTAAATCTTCATGAACAAGTTCAACGTAGGTTGAACAAGTGTAATGTTCGTCTTAACTTTAAACTTGTCCATTGAACAAGTCAACGTAAATCCTCATGAACAAGTTCAATGTAGGTTGAACAAGTGTAACATTCGTCTTAACGTTAACCTTGTCCACTGAACAAGTCAACGTAAATCTTTATGAACAAGTTCAATGTAGGTTGAACAAGTGTAACGTTCATCTAAACGTTAAACTTGTCAATTGAACAAGTCAACGTAAATCTTCATGAACAAATTCAATGTAGGTTGAACAAGTGTAACGTTCGTCGTAAAGTTAAACTTGTCCATTGAACAAGTCAACGTAAATCTTCATGAACAAGTTCAACGTAGGTTGAACAAGTTTAACGTTCGTATTAACGTTAGACTTGTTCAATGAACAAGTCAACGTAAATCTTCATGAACAAGTTCAACGTAGGTTGAACAAGTTTAACGTGCATCTTAACGTTAAACTTGTCCATTGAACAAGTTAACGTAAACCTTCATGAACAAGTTCAACGTAGGTTGAACAAGTTTAACTTTCGTATTAACGTTACACTTTTCCAATGAACAAGTCAACGTAAATCTTCATGAACAAGTTCAACGTATGTTGAACAAGTTTAACGTTCATCTTAATGTTGAACAAGTTTAACGTTCATCTTAATGTTGAACAAGTTTAATGTTCATCTTAACGTTAAACTTGTCCATTGAACAAGTTAACGTAAACCTTCATGAACAAGTTCAACGTAGGTTGAATAAGTTTAACGTTCCTATTAACGTTACACTTGTCCAATGAACAAGTCAATGTAAACCTTCATGAACAAGTTCAACGTAGGTTGAACAAGTTTAATGTATGTTGAACAAGTTTAACGTTCATCTTAACGTTAAACTTGTCCATTGAACAAGTCAACGTAAATCTTCATGAACAACTTCAACGTAGGTTGAACAAGTGTAATGTTCGTCTTAACGTTAAACTTGTCCATTCAATAAGTCAACGTAAATCTTCATGAACAAGTTCAACGTAGGTTGAACAAGTGTAACGTTCTTCTAAACGTTAAACTTGTCCATTGAACAAGTCAACGTAATTATTAATGAACAAGTTTAACGTAGTTTGAACAAGTTTGACGTTCATCCCAACGTTAAACTTGTTCGGCGAACAAGTCAACCTAAACCTTCATGAACGAGTTTAATGTTCATTGCAACGTTAAACTTGTTCTATGAACAAATTAACGTAAACCTTAATGAACAAGTTCAATGTACGTTAAACTTGTTTAGTGAACTAGTCAACATATACCATCATGAACAACTTTAACATTCCTCACAACGATATATTCCTCATGTGTGTAATTGTTGACATAAATTATTATTATTCATTCATTTTGTACTAAACTAAATTTTTTAATAATATTAATCCAAGCATGATTTATTTTCTATTATTTTGTTGTGAACAATTAAAATATTCCTGGATTATGAAACAAGGACATGACTTCACGATATAAGTGTAACATTTCTATCATTATTAAGATTGTTCAGTAAACAAATCAGAATAATTTTTTATGAACCGGTTCTTGTTGTAGATTAAATTACTAGAGAAGATCTTTGGTGTATCCAGTGCATGATGCATCCCTAGTGTGATTACTGTATAATTATATTATAATCAAAAAATTATATTTACGAGTAATGAAATTATTATTATTAAACCAAAAATTCAGTGTTGAAAATCAAAATTATTTATACACGTGTATAATTAGAAATCATATTATACAGTAAATTATTTATAAAATTCATATAATTGACTTGTACAATTTGAAATTTATGAATGAAGTAATGTTAGGAGCTTAATGGTGTTGGTTGGAGTTGAAGTGGACCAGAATCAGCCCGAGGAGCAAGAACCCATTCAAAAGCAGTCTGAGGGCAATCTCATTCAAGTCGCCCCAAGATCGCTATCTCACCAGCTCAAAACCCCATCCACCAGACAATAAAGCGACATCAGGGAAACCTCATACAAGGTCGCTATTGCCTCAAGTTGAAGCTTCATCAGCAGAGTTAATACATAAATGTGGTCAACTTATTATCATTGAATTTTATTGATAGCACAAAATGGGTTTTTCTTGCATTGAATCATCCGGTTAACAAAATAATCCATACAGAAACTTTATTTTGACTTGGTATTTGGGTTTCTTGACAACTATTGAGCAATTCACCAATCTAATAGAGATATGGTAACTGCCCATAATTCAATTATTTAAGGGGAGACTTCTATTTTAACTTTGAAAAACGGTGATAGAATATCACTTGATTATCAAAAGACTAATGAGCATAACTTACACAAGCAATACACAAAATATATAGATAATGAATAAAATCATAATAATAATTAGATAATGAAATGTTTTGACACTTTGGGAGAAACATTAATCTATGATTCTGCAATATCAAAACACCTCATACATGCAACAACAGAAGCAATTGAAGCATGCAGACAAACTATTTAAACATCTACGATATCCAAGCAATTTAAGAGTTTTGATTTTTACCAAATATATAGTACCAATAATTTTCACATATTATTTTGGTTTATATTGACAATGCTATCGCCAAATGTTGCAGAAGCGAAGTCAATTTATTGGGGCATCCAACTCGCCAGGGATACAAGTCTTCAGCTTTTTGTTTTGGAATTGACGCCGAATCAATCATTAATATAATTTTAGCCAAGGATATCCAAGGACATTCTCCATCTCCTTAAGTGTGTGAATTGTCATTCTATTTCTTTTAATCGAAGGTCTATAATAATATTGCACACATAGTATTGTAAAGATTGCACTTTCTAAATCTTTTGTTTTGCTAGTAGAGGTTCATCCCTCAGTTGTTTCTATGTTTTCTTAATGGATCATGTATTTTTTTTTAATGGAAACATAAGAGATTGCGATTACGCCTCAGTTTAGGGGCATTAATTGCCTGTCTCAGCCATAAGTGATTTTTGAACACAAATTTGATTATAAAAAATCGAGAGATAATAAAAGAAAAAATAAAATAAAATCATAAAATAGAGAGAATAATTTTTTATTAAATAAAATTCATTAATATCTAATGTTTGATTCAATAAAATTCATTAAACCAAAAAAAAAACAAATAACATCCTAAAAAAAGCCTACACTACAAATGAAATGAACACAATTTCATATTATAATAATGTCCCAAACTCTAAATCTTCAACCTTCTACTTCTAATTCTTCAAACTTTTGCAGCCACCATTCTTCAACACTCCATAACCTGTAAAATTATAAACGAATAATTTGAAAAATAATTCAGTATATGCAATCATTAATATAATTACAAACACAAAATCAATGCCACTAAAGTATGGAGGAGAATGCTCTTCCTATTTCGTTTTGCTATGACAGATTAATCCTCTGTTGTTTCTCTAGCTCTTGGCCGAGTATTTTGTAGTTTGGTTTTCCTTAATGAATCTTTCCATCTCAAAAAAAAAGAAAAAATAATCAATTGATAATAAAATTCAGGATTGGTTTTAAAAAAAATCCTAACATTGTCAATATTTAATATAAATATATTTTCCCACATTGTCAATATTTCCTCTCGATTTTAGTTTTAAATTTATAGTAACAATTTTAATAATGAATGGTTATCCCTCATTGTCAATATTTTTTTTGTCAAGGTCCCACAACATGCTTAGTCAAGGTCCCACAACATGCTTAGTCTTTAGAATCTTCAAATTCAACATAACATGCACAAAATAAGGTTCAATAATGAGTAAGGTGTAATGCCATAAGAAGATGAAAACACACCATCGAGAAGCTTGAAATGCAAGACTCCTATGATGAAAATGTAATTTTTTTTGAAAGGCCAAAGTTTATTGAAACCAAAGAAGAACCAAGGCAAAAAGCCAACAACACCAAACAAAGAAAACATAACACAACCAACAAGCAACAAAACAACCACCAAGGAGCCACCAGTAAGCTAAAAAAACAAAAACTATGCCCACGAAAACAGACATAGCAATAGGAAACAGCTACACCAGGGACATCGACCTGAAAACTATAAAGAAACAGAGTACTTCAAAACTTGGAGAAGAAAAGTAGCTCTCATTTTCCCACAAGAGACCTCGGATATCACTCCATGTTAAAACGTCTCCTCCTCCCCATGACCCTTGTTTAGCCATCATATCCGTATACGAATTCGATGCCCTCGAGCAGTACACCACACAAGCTTGACCAAGACTAATAAGGTGACTACGAATATCATAAATTGTCTGGACATGACTCAAGCTACCAATACTATTACCATTCACACAAGAGACTGCCACCTTAGAGTCGCTCACAAAAACGATATTCTTCCCCTTTAGCTCCAATCTAGAAACACACAGCTCACATGCCCTAGCTATCACTAAAATTTCCGTTGTCACAGCATCTAGTAAACCTCCTCTATGCTTCTATATAAATAAGCTATTTCCAACTGCTTTTCAATAGTGTTCACTAGCTTCCAATGCAGTATAACTATAAGTATTTGTGCTAATTATAGTTGTAAGATTATTATTCTTCAGAGAATCAGATTAGATAGATATTTAACTAAAACAACAGAAAAATTAAATTTCAAAAGCAAAATTCATCTAGTGTAAAAAAGGAAAAAGAATCACATTCCTCAATTACTCACAAGCAAAACCAGACAAATTCAACTAGATATGAGTACATTTCAGAAATAAAGAACCATCAATTTCAATTCACAATGGAAAGAAGTCCCATAAAACTAATTTCAATATCCAAAATTACATTATATAGCAGAAAAAAAAAATATGACTTTTAAAGGAATCACAACTTTGATTATCACATGCAGCAGACATTGCTAAATGTCAGACAAAAAAAAAGATAAAAACAAGAATTACGCATCTTCAAGCAATCCCTATCAATCTAAATTAGCCCAATTCAAAGAAAACAAAATGCTAAACACACAAAACAATGATGCCACTAAACTTCCAACCGATCATTAAACTTATCTACCAGCATTCAAGTTCATGCACCACCAAAACAACCCATTATCCAGAACCAATAAAAAGTCTGTAGAGTTCTGATAAAGAGACATTTCAAAACCCCACAAATGAGAATAGATAATTACCCATATCAGATCTCCCTTGAAATTAAAAATGAAGAGAAAGGAAGAAGAATTCATCAAAATTGAATGCCACACCCCCACCTTAATGAAAATGAAACCAGTGAGGCAAATCTAATTCATTGACAAAATTTTCCCTCTAAAAAAAACAGACAAAGATCCACCATTGATAGCTACAAAAGCAATCTGCAATAGACCCATATTCATTTCCCTCAAATGACAACCCATCAATGATACACACACACACACACACACACACACACACACACACACACACACATATATATATATATATATATATATATATATATATCTAAGCCAACAAAACCAAAACAAAAACAAAACAAGAGCAATTTAAAAACAAAGAGAAGAGAAGAAAACACTCACAGTGCAGCAAACAGAGAATTCAACATCCTGTTCTCTTTCAACCATGTCTCCATTCCCACAACACTGCCTTGAAACTGTTTTTCCTTAATTTTCACCAACTTCAAGCCCTCGTTCAATTTAGGGAAGAAGCCTTCAGGGTTCAGGCCTTAGGCACCGAAAATACACTAAGAGTGATACAACTAACCTAGGGGGTGAATAGGTTTTAGTTAAATTACATGCCATCTTTTTGATTAATCAAAATTAAACAACACAACCCCTAATCTCTAACATCATCAATCATTGCCATAATAAAAATACAGAATAAACAAAATGACACAATGATATGATTTACGTGAGAAACCTTCCAACTGGGTAAAAACTCACGGGCCTAATCGCCAATCGAACCCTCAAATCCATTATTTGCAAAAACGATTACAACCTAGGTTGACCACATCACACCTAATCGGTTACTAATCCATTCTTGCTAGCCACAGGCCTTTAATAGTGATTTTAGGCTCTTGCTTGTATACTACCAAAGGCAAATACAAGACTTAACTCTTAAATGAAGAGATATGAAATCTAAAGTGAATATGATGATATTCTAAATGCACAAAATGCAAGGTCAACACATTTAATGCTTATCTAGTCATGAATGAATGCTTCAAACAATCCTAGATATCATGTTGCTATATGACACACATATAACCTAGCTATATGAAATCAAAGCATTCCTAGATGCAATAGCTATCACAATACAACAACCCAAACATCAACAAAAATCTCTATTTATAATGAAAAATTATAATCTAGATGCATAAAAACCATAAAAGAGATTTCTTGTTAAGCAAGAACACAAAGATGGATGAGAGTGGTGTTCTACTTACCAAGTAAGCTATGTTGATGAAGACCCATGCTTAGAAACATCCTAGATGAAGCTAGATGATGATAGAACCATGAATGAATGATGGGTGATTGGGTTTTGGACAATAAAAATGGTTTCTTGCTACCTTTTCTTGCAAGACACTCTTGAGCTCTAAAAGGAATGAAAGATAGTGGATTCTGAAGCTCTAAAGAGGCAAGGAAGAGGAAAGGGCATATATATATATGAAGCCCTAGACGAAATGACACCGTTTTGAAAACAGTAGCAAAATCCTGTCATTACCGTTGTGCGTACCGCGGCTCGGGCAAGTTGTCCAGACCGCGGTACACAAAGCAGTGTACCTACTGGACAGCAGCGCGGTTGGGACCTCTGTGCGTGCAGTGCATAGGCCGCGGTCAAGGCAGTAGGGGCCTACTGATGTGTATCGCGTCAGAGACCGCTGTGCGTGCAGTGCACAGGCTGCGGTCCAGTGGACAGGCCGCGGTCCAGGCAGCATAGGCCGACTGATGATTACCGCTCAGTATGCCGCGGTACAAGTAGTGCTTGCCAAGCGGTCTAGGTCGCGGTCATAGAAGAAACCCTATTTTCTAGGCAGACTTAACACATAAAGTGATGTGCAATATGTGCAAGTGTGGAGTGTGATAAGTGACATACAATGCATCATCCAATTGTATTTAAACAAGAATATAATGCATGCAAGTGAGTGTGTGCAGCTATATCCCTTCAAGTAAAAGTAGAGTCAAGTAATCTACCTTTCTTGAAGCACTTGGAGTCAAATGAAAGATTTTCAATTCCTAATTTACCCTTTTTACAAAGATTAACCCCAATTGTGATTTTGTCAACGAAATAAGCCAATCATAAAGTGAGGCACTTACAATCTCCCCCTTTGGCTATTTCGTGACAAAACCACCACTCACAAAACAACCTCACACAAACAAAAAAAGTTGGTCAACAAAAGTTTCTACATTACAATAAAGACTATAGTCCAAGTCTTGAACATCTTCAAGTCAATCCAAAGTTTGTAGAACCATCCAACCTACACACAATCAACAAAACAAACAAGGATACCTTCCAAGATCAAGTGTGTGTGAGGTGCTTTCAATAACCATAAACAACAACAAACAACATCATTTGCAATAGCTTTAACAAAATACAATCAAATAATGTAATCATGCTATGCAATGCATTACTCCCCCTACATGATAGCTCTCAACTCCCCCTAAACAAGATACTACTAGTCCACTAAAGCTCACAACTCTTCTCCCCCTTTTTGTCATGAGATAGGCAAAGGGAGTCCCCCTTAATTGGTAAGCTTTTGGCAAGGAGAGCTTATAGCACAAAACATATACAAGTTCATATAAGCAACTTTATGCAACTCAATTAAGTAGGAGAGAATCAAGGAGTTTTATTTTATGAAAATGTGTGATACGATGCTCCGCAAGCAAGACATGTTGTAGTTAAGTTCAAAAACAATGGTATTTGGCAAAGCAAACAACAAGGGTTTCCAAAAGAATTCAAACCAATTTTCACCCTTTGTCATGATTTCAAGCAATGGTATAGATTTTTTATAAGAAATTCAATTTAAAGAGCAACTATATCAAACTTTATAAGCGAAACAATACATGAGCGACTTTTTGCACCCTATTCGATTTTTTCGGGTAAGATACCTGTATGATAGTAGCCTTGTTCAACTATTACAGAGAGAAAGAAGACTAAATTTGGATGAGACATCCTTATTTATTGAATAGACACATGGTCCTTATTTAGTTCAGTCTTCTCATGTGCGCATACAGTTTTACATTCATGTTTAAGCAATCAAAAATACGTCTTCATGCATATCAACTTAAAGCATGTCATTAGTAAAAACATCATGTCATGGAGATCAATTATAGGTCATTACTTCCAAAGTAAATCTCCTAGTCCAAAAATGCATGTTTGAACATAAGTATAACATGGATTGCAAGAAAAGCAATTTTCACACTTATTAAGAAAATAACATAACCATATGCACAACCGATCTTCTCAAGCAATTAATGAAGAAGCATAAAATATATCAATGTAGCACAATGTACTTTCATGCCAGCTTGCTCTCTTTGCTTGAGCTCCCCATATAAGGTCAAGACATACCAATTCAAGCCATATGACAAATCCCAATAGACTTACTAAGGTTGCCAAACCTAATGGTGTCTAAGGGCTTTGTAAATAAGTCTGCTATTTGGTCATTAGTTCCCACATGCTCCAATGCAATAGTTTTGTTCTCAACTAGCTCTCTAATGAAATGATGTCTAATGTCAATGTGCTTTGTCCTAGAATGTTGGACGGGATTCTTAGAAAAGTTTATGGCACTCATGTTGTCACAAAACAAGGTGAGAG
Organism: Dipteronia sinensis; assembly: GCA_033220585.1. Classification (NCBI taxonomy): domain Eukaryota; kingdom Viridiplantae; phylum Streptophyta; class Magnoliopsida; order Sapindales; family Sapindaceae; genus Dipteronia; species Dipteronia sinensis. Next base: position 57,164,704 of record CM065640.1, on the reverse strand, counting down.
TGCCTTGCTCTAAGCCATAGTCGGCTAGCATTTGCTTCATCCATAACAATTGGGTACAAGCACTACCGGCGGCTATGTATTCCGCCTCGGCCATGGATAGGGAAATTGAGTTTTGCTTCTTGCAAAACCAAGACACCAAGTTGTTGCCTTGAAAAAAACAACCACCCGATGTACTTTTCCTATCATCACAATTCCCCGCCCAATCGGCATCACTAAATCCAACAAGATTTGGATTAGTGTCAAATGAGTACCATATCCCATGATTGGAGGTACCATTCACAAATCGAATGATCCTCTTCACCGCAACAAGGTGAGATTCTTTGGGATTGGCTTGGTACCTAGCACAAACACCCACACTAAAGGAGATATCGGGTCTACTAGCGGTCAAGTATAGCAAACTACCTATCATGCCACGATACAATCTTTGATCAACACTTTAACCACTTGCATCCTTGCTTAGCTTCAAAGTGGTACTCATGGGTGTGTCACAATGTTTGGCATTATCAAGACCAAACTTCTTCAGTAGGTTTTTGGCATACTTAGCTTGGGATATGAAAATCCCATCATGCATTTGCTTAATTTGCAAGCCTAGGAAGTAATTTAGTTCACCAACCATGCTCATTTCAAATTCAAGAGACATGACATCAACAAATTGTCTCACTTTTGACTCATTGGTGGAACCAAATACAATATCATCAACATAAATTTGAGCTATGAAAAGCTCATCATTGTTGCACTTGATGAACAAAGTCTTGTCAACACTACCTCTTGAGCAGCCATTGTCAACAAGATAAAGAGTGAGGCGCTCATACCAAGCCCTCGGTGCTTGTTTCAACCCATAAAGTGGCTTTTTGAGGCGATAAACATGATTAGGTTCGTGTGGATCTACAAACCCCTTGGGTTGTTCAACAAACACTTCCTCATGCAAGAAGCCATTAAGGAAGACACTCTTAACATCCATTTGGTGTAATTTGAACTTATACACACAAGAAATGGACAAGAGAAGCCTTATAGACTAAAGACGGGCAACAGGAGCAAAAGTCTCCTCAAAGTCAATACCTTCAATTTGAGAGTATCGTTGTGCCACAAGCCTAGCCTTGTTGCGCACAATGTTTCCATCCTCATCCGACTTGTTCCTATACACCCATTTAGTGCCTATGACATAAGTATCCTTGGGTCTAGGAACTAGAGTCCAAACCTCATTTCTTTCAAATTGGTTTAGCTCTTCTTGCATGGCAATAACCCAAAACTCATCATTCAAGGCTTCATCTGTAGGGAAAAATTAACTAAAACCGCAGCGGAAGGCGAAAAATAGATTTTCGTATAGTTTAAAATTTTTCTAAAGATTTGAACCTTAACCCTTTAATTAATTAAACACAAATATACGGTTAGAGTTAAATACCTCTTGTCGCGTGATCCGATTGACTTACGTCGATGGTAATCCGCAAGATCTTCAATCCTAGCACGTACGTGAATCACCTAGGAGCGTGGTCTCCCTTTTTTCTTTGAATTGTTTACCTGAGAATGAATGTATGGAACTTTTGATCCTGATCTTCAATCCCAAAACACAAAGAGCCTAGAAAAATAGTTCTGGTCACTTTTGAATTCACAATCGATATGATTGGAACTCGCGTAACCCTAAATCAAAAGTGTGCATAAAACCTTTTGATGTTAAAGGCTTGCAAGTGCACTATCGAATGAGAACTTATTTTTCTTTTTCTCTCTTGGTCGAAATTCTATGTGTATTGAGTAAGATTATTATTTTCCAAAGCAAACAAAAATCTCTCTCACTCAAGCTTCTTGGTGGCCGAAATTTATCACCTTATATTTTTAAGGTGACCGAAATTTCTCCTTCTCAAAATAGGGTTCGCCGAATTCTTTGTGTAGGAAATCTAGGGTTGGCCAATTTCCTTACTTGAAAAGGAATTGTGCTTTTCCCTAATTCCTATCAATTTAAGAATCCTAACCCTTATAGGACTAGGGTGGCTGAATTCTTTGTGTGGTATGGAGTGTATGTGGACTTAATCCTTACCACATTGGGACTCCTATCACTTAAAAGAATTCTAACCCTAATCCAACACATAGTATTTTATTTATTGATCAGGAAAAGATTTTGATTTAAACTATTAATTAATTAAATAATTAATTAATTTCCATTTAATCAAAACAATAAAATAAAATAATATCTTAGGCTATTTTATTAGCCTTGCCGCCCACACCATATATATATGGGTCTAATATTATTTTTCTTATTTTATTTAATCCATTAGACTTTAAATAAAAGCCCACATGTGAACCAGACTTATTCTTACTAAAAGAAACAAGCCCACATGTCTCCTTTTAATATATTAATATAATAGAGCAGCCCATTAAATAAATAATAGACATATTATATTCATAATATATTAAATGCAATTCTAGATGGACCCATAAATTGGTCCGGTAGAATATATCAAGTGATCCATGCAAGTACGTGTGGATTGTGGATCTTGGCGGGCTATCTAAATTTAAGCTTCAATAGACATAACCTAATCACAATCAACAAATGATTCACTTAGATCCGATCTATTAATTTTAACTCATTCCACTAAAGAGCTAAAATTGAACTCTTAAATAAAGATAGAATAAGGAGATGTTTCTCATTCATACCCTAGACAATCTTATAGGAGATGGTGTATCCTCGTGAATAATATCAGTAATCGCCAAGAGCTCATAGACCGCCTATAGCTCTCCAAGTTACCATATTTCCTCATATAACCACATTTTGAACTTGGATATTTTGACTTGTCCAGAAGCCATGTCTTCAATAATCATTATTGAAAACTCAACGTTGAGATTTAATATCCAATACCTCAAAACATCCATATGATGATATTATACTCTCATTTAATAAATGGAGCCACGATGTCCATATCTATAAATGAAGTACTCTATCGATTAACAAATGAATACCACCAAACTATCGAGGATAGACTATGCTATATAATCGTACTCATTGATAGCTCAAATGATAACACTTGCAACCATAAGTCCATCATTTATCTCAGGATTAAGATCGACTCTCCGATTGTCCTAATAATGAAAAGACTTATATCTAGTGACGTTTCTAGATAAAGTATTTCATTGTGATCCTGTTCAATGCACCCAGTGCACTAGACTCTTTTACTCGAAAACCTTTCGATGATTTTAGACTCATCATAACTCATTTGATCCCACTCAAATGCTAGTAAAAGAATTCTACAACTTTATCAAGATAGAGGTGCCCAACCTTTAACTTAAGTTGTGAACGTTATTCAAGACTAACTAAAGAATTGTGTGTACCTCACACATATTCGGATGTATGAACAATTCTTCATATCTCATAGTCTTTTGACCTTATGATTATTTACCTTGACAATTATAATAATAAATGCTATAAGTATTTGTAAAAATCAGAAAACACTTTATTAATATGAAAAGATTGTCAATTACAATATTACACTCTTGCTATTGAGCATAATCCTAACATCATCAACGTTTTTGGGTTCAACTTGAGAGGTGTAACAAGTATAGCTAATTTGATTAGCTATTTGACGCCTAGTCCTAACACCCCCATTCACATCTCCAAGAATGTCGTTTTTGTTGTGGAGATGTCTAACCCATGGAGCGGGTTCTTTAGAGTCCAAAGAAGGATCTCTATCAAGAGGTTGATCATCCTCTTCAATATGATTTGACTTCTCATTACTTGAAGTCTCACCACACTCCTTCAAAGGAAGGTCACCATTCTCACAAACATCCTCCTCATGGTTAACATTTTTGGGCCTATAATCATCAATGACAACATTTGATGATTCCATGACACTTCGAGTTTTAAGATTGAAAACTCTATAGGCCTTGCTATTGAGTGCATATCCAATGAAAATACCCTCATCACTCTTGGCATCAAACTTGCTAAGTTGATCACGGTCATTAAGAATATAGCACTTACTACCAAAGATATGGAAATAGCTAACATTGGGTTTTCTTCCTTTCCATAACTCATAGGATGTTTGTTTGGTCCCGGGTCTAAGGAAAACTCTATTCCCTATATAACAAGCCGTATTAACGGCTTTGGCCCATAATTCCTAGGAACCTTGTTGCTAAGCAACATCACCCGAGCCATCTCTTGTAAAACCCTATTCTTCCTTTCCACAACTCCATTTTGTTGGGGAGTTCTAGGAGCCGAGAATTCATGGGAAATACCTAGACCATTACAAAAACTCTCAAAGCTACCATTCTCAAATTCTTTCCCATGATCACTTCTAATTCTCTTAATGCTCCTAATGTGAGAATTTTTCTCATTTTGGATTTTGACACATAGCATTTTGAATTTCTCAAAAGCTTCGGACTTCTCTCTAAGGAAGTAAGTCCATGTGAACCTAGAGAAGTCATCAACCACTACAAGGATATACCTTTTACCACCTAGACTCTCGGTTTGTATGGGACCCATGAGGTCCATATGAAGGAGTTCCAATGGCTCCTTGGTACAAAGGAATTTTCCCTTCTTGTGCACACTTTTGGTTTGCTTCCCTTGTTGACAAGGTCCACAAACTCCCTCAAACCTCTTCCCAAGCTTAGGAAGGCCTCTCACAACATTCAACCTCTCAATGACTTTCAAGTCACTATAATTCATGTGGCCAAATCTTTGATGCCACAACTCAACTTGCTCACAACTAGACAAGTTACAAGAGATGTTACTAGACTCAAGACAATAACAATTGTCACTTGATCTCTTGCCTTTTAAAAGAACTTGCTCATTTTCCTTAAGAATAGAGCAATCAACTTTGCCAAACATAACCGAAAGCCATTCATCACTTAAATGTGATATACTTATGAGATTGGCTTGCAAGCCATCTACGTAGAGAGCATTGAGCAAGGAGGGCAAACCGGAAATAGATATATTACCTTTCCCTATGACCTTTTTCCGTGAACCATCACCAAAATTGGCAAATCCACCATCCTCCATCACAAGAGTCTCAAAGAAACTCTTGTTTTCGGTCATGTGTCTAGAACACCCACTATCAAGGTACCAAGTGTTGAAGGCCTTGGCTTTCAAAGCCACTTGAGCCACATAGCAAAAATATTCATTTTTTCTAGTCCACCTAGGAGCAACATTATCAATCCTAAGAGCATTTGGTTCATTTGCTCTAAGTTCCCTAGGTGCATGCTTTTTGGCTCTTCTAAGCATATTTTTCTCAATCATGTTCTCAAATCTACACAATTTGATATACTTAAAGCAATTAGGCATTATATACCCTTCGATACCACAATAATGACAAGTAGGAGTAAAGTAGGAGTTCATACCATAGCCTTGTGCAACCATTTGAGGTTTCCTTCTCCTTTGAGTAGTCCTATGATGTTGAACAAACTCTCTCCTTTGTGGTTGAGCCAAAGTAGCATGTCTTCCTTGTTGAGCATACACAATCCTTGATTGTGGAGGAGGGATCCTTTCATGTGGAGGTCTTGATTGAAATGCTCTAACTTGTTGTGGTTAAGCCCTTGTTGGAATCTTGGCTTGAGCATGTTTTGAGGATTCTCCAATTTCAATCCTTCTTGTAATTTGTTGTGGGATTTTGACTTCTTCAACTTCTTGACTCTTGACAAAAGTAGTCTTTTTCAAAGAAGTAGTACTCACATCTTCCTCATATCCCAAACCCCTCTTATCATTAGGGATCTTTCCAATTGATAGCATCTTGTCAAGCTTCTTAGTTCCGGAGGTCATCTTGGCAATTACTTCTTTTGCCTCTTCAAGCTCCTTCCTTAAGCATTCTTCACTTTTCTTGATCACAACAAGTTCCAACTTCAAGCTTTCTTCCCTTTCTCTTGTTCTTTTCACTTCTTCACTCAAGTGAATCATCTTGGAGGTCAATTCAAGGTTCTTCCTTTTCAACTCTTGAATCTCTTTTTTCTTCTTAGCTCTAGAACTTTTGAAGTATTCCATGAAGTCTTCATAGTCCATCTCCTTATCAAATTCATGCTTGGACTCGGATGACGTACTCCCATTAATTGAGTCATCTTCTTCTTCTTCTAGTTTGTCATTCTCCTCTTCTTAGTCACTCATAACTTCCTTGCTATTGTGAGATGATGAGAAGGCAATGAATTTTGCAACTTGATCTTCATCATCCGAAGACTTTTCTTCCTCCTCTAAGTCTTCACTATCACTCCAAGTAGCCGCCATCGCCTTTCCTTTCTTCTTCTTCTTTAAGTTGGCACATTCGGGGGTAATGTGACCATACCCACTACACTTATAGCATTGAATACTCTTCTTGGAGTCCTTCTCTTCACTTTTCTCCACCTTTTTAAAAGGAGTCTTCCTCTTCAAAAATTTTCCCTTGGAGCCCATCCCCTTTTTCTCAAACTTCATGAACTGCTTGAACCTCTTCACCATAAGAGCCATTTCTTCATCCGAATCTTCTTCCTCCCTTTCATCCTTGGAGGTCTTTAATGCAATGCTCTTTTGCTTCTTTTGAGGTGTTGTTGAAGTAGGGGCTCTTCTTGACTCAAAAGCCATTAACTTGCCAATTATCTCACTTGGCTTCATCTTCTTATATTCGCTATTCTCCTCAATAGCGGTCACCTTTGCATCAAATCTCTCCGGGAGAGACCTCATAATTTTTTGGTTTATCCTTTTATCCGTATATGGATCGCCTAATTGATGACTTTGGTTGACAATATCCATTAGCTTCACTTGGAAGTCATTAAAGCACTCGTGATCTTCCATCTTCAAGGAATCAAATTGAGTTTGAAGGACTTGTAGTTTGAAGTCTTTTACTACATCGGTTCCTTCATGTGCCATCTCCAATATTGTACATGCTTCATGTGCATTCCTTGTGGTTTGGATTAGCTTGTGTTGATTCTCATCCACCGCACACAGGATTGCATGCATGGCCTTGTTGTTCCATTTGGAGGCTTCAAAGTCTTTAGTATCCCATTCCGATTTAGGCTTGGGCACGATGCTTTCATCTTCGAAAGTCTTGGTAGGTGATGTGTAACCATCCTCAATCACTATCCAAACTCGATCGTCAATTTGGCATAGGTAGGATTCCATTTTTCCTTTCCATGATGAGTAATTAACCCCCGTCAGAAGTGGAGGTCTTGAACTCGATGCTCCCTCTCGCTCATATGCGTTTCCACTCATGGTGTTTAAGGGTGAATGAGATGAATGCAATCAATCACACAAAAAGAAAAGGAAAACAAGCAAGACACACTAACCAAAAAACAATCTAATGCAAAACACTCCTAGAGAGCAAAGGATCTCCTAATTATGTTAAGGAACCTGCTCTGATACCAATTGAAAATACACTAAGAGTGATAAAACTAACCTAGAGGAGGGAGGGGGGGGGGGGGGGGGGGGGGGGGTGTGAATAGGTTTTAGTTAAATTACATGCCATCTTTTTGATTAATCAAAATTAAACAACACAACCCCTAATCTCTAACATCATCAATCATTGCCATAATAAAAATGCGGAATAAACAAAATGACACAATGATATGATTTACGTGAGAAATCCTCCAACTGGGCAAAAACTCACGGGCCTAATCGCCAATCGAACCCTCAAATCCACTATTTGCAAAAACGATTACAACCTAGGTTGACCACATCACACATAATCGGTTACTAATCCGTTCTTGCTACCCGCGGGCCTTTAATAGTGATTTTAGGCTCTTGCTTGTGTACTACCAAAGGCAAATACAAGACTTAACTCTTAAATGAAGAGATATGAAACCTAAAGTAAATATGATGATATTCTAAATGCACAAAATGCAAGGTCAACACATTTAATGCTTATCTAGTCATGAATGAATGCTTCAAACAATCCTAGATATCATGTTGCTATATGACACACATATAGCTTAGCTATATGAAATCAAAGCATTCCTAGATGCAATAGCTATCACAATACAACAACCCAAACATCAACAAAAATCTCTATTTATAAAGAAAAATTATAATCTAGATGCATAAAAACCATAAAAGAGATTTTTTGTTAAGCAAGAACACAAAGATGGATGAGAGTGGTGTTCTACTTACCAAGTAAGCTATGTTGATGAAGACCCATGCTTAGAAACATCCTAGATGAAGCTAGATGATGATAGAACCATGAATGAATGATGGGTGATTGGGTTTTGGACAATAAAAATGGTTTCTTGCTACCTTTTCTTGCAAGACACTCTTGAGCTCTAAAAGGAATGAAAGATAGTGGATTCTGAAGCTCTAAAGAGGCAAGGAAGAGGAAATGGCCCTAGATGAAATGACACCGTTTTGAAAACAGTAGCAAAATCCCGTCATTACCGCTGTGCGTACCGCGGCTCGGGCAAGTTGTCCAGACCGCGGTACACGAAGCAGTGTGCCTACTGGACAGCAGTGCGGTTGGGACCGCTGTGCGTGCAGTGCACAGGCCGAGGTCAAGGCAGCAGGGGCCTACTGATGTGTATCGCGTCAGGGACCGATGTGCGTGCAGTGCACAGGCCGCGGTCCAGGCAGCATAAGCCGACTGATGATTACCGCTTAGTATGCCGTGGTGCAAGTAGTGCTTGCCAAGCGGTCTAGGCCGCGGTCTTTGAAGAAACCCTATTTTCTAGGCAGACTTAACACACAAAGTGATGTGCAATATGTGCAAGTGTGGAGTGTGATAAGTGACATACAATGCATCATCCAATTGTATGTAAACAAGAATATAATGCATGCAAGTGAGTGTGTGCATCTATATCCCTTCAAGTAAAAGTAGAGTCAAGTAATCTACCTTTCTTGAAGCACTTGGAGTCAAATGAAAGATTTTCAAGTCCTAATCTACCCTTTTACAAAGATTAACCCCAATTGTGATTTTGTCAACGAAATAAGCCAATCATAAAGTGAGGCACTTATAGGCACAAAGATCCGAAAACCCCAAATAAGACCCCCATATCCGAAATCCAGGCAGCATAAGCCGACTGATGATTACCGCTTAGTATGCCGTGGTGCAAGTAGTGCTTGCCAAGCGGTCTAGGCCGCGGTCTTTGAAGAAACCCTATTTTCTAGGCAGACTTAACACACAAAGTGATGTGCAATATGTGCAAGTGTGGAGTGTGATAAGTGACATACAATGCATCATCCAATTGTATGTAAACAAGAATATAATGCATGCAAGTGAGTGTGTGCATCTATATCCCTTCAAGTAAAAGTAGAGTCAAGTAATCTACCTTTCTTGAAGCACTTGGAGTCAAATGAAAGATTTTCAAGTCCTAATCTACCCTTTTACAAAGATTAACCCCAATTGTGATTTTGTCAACGAAATAAGCCAATCATAAAGTGAGGCACTTATAGGCACAAAGATCCGAAAACCCCAAATAAGACCCCCATAAAAAACTGCATTTAAATAAAATAAAAAACTACTAAGGTTGTTTATTTCCAGACAAATACAAGATAAGGGCTCCAAAATTTAATAGTAATCATTAATGAGTGAATTTTAAGACTATCACAAACTTAATAACTTAAATTTTAACTGCACCTAAAGTGTGATCTAATAAAAATACCCTTAAACATACTTACAAAATTAAGTGTCGAGTTTTTTTTTTTCAGAAACTTATTTTGTAGTTTCCGAGATTTATTTAGTAGTTTATGTGATTTATTAGATGTATTTACAATTTTTAAAATTTATTGGATAAAAATTAAATTTTCCAAACTTTTTTTTACATCTTCTTCATCGACCTCCATTGGAGGTCTATTCCATCTCTATTTATGGTGGACCAAAAAATTGGAAAGTTTCATTCGAAAAAAATGAAATTTTTTTTAAAAAATATTCATTTTTTTTTTCAAAGATATAGTAAAAAGTGTAAACATAGTAAAAACCCTAAATATGACAAAAATGTAATAAAAGAAGGAGATGAGAGTATTTTTACTAATGAGTGTCATTTAAATTTAACTTATTAAACTAGTGTTCAACATAAAAAGAATATTATTTCCCCCTGTTTCCACTAAAAAAAATAATCATAGACATAAATGAAAGTCATTTTAACATCCACTTCTTGTATCTTAGACAAAATTTTTATTATTTTCCAAAGAAGAGAGATTACTTTTTTTTCTCTTATTTTCAATTCTTGTATTAAAATTAAATACAATCTCCAAGGCTAGCTTCCTTGACTAAATCCTACCTAGAGAAACAACAATGCTTAATTATTGGATAATCTCAAAGACATGTTATTCAAGGTGATCATGGGGTCTAATTGACATGAACATGGCAGCATACTTGAGAAGCATATTATCATTGCCACCATTTTCTGTAACAGGAATCACTGGTCCTCTAGTCCTCACCCTGTACTTTCTCCAAGCAAATTGTATATTCACAGCTGCCCATGTTCTCCAATTCGATGAATAATATCTTGCCGTTCGTTTTAGCCTCTCGTTTGCGAATTTGTATCTGAAGTGATCTGTGATGTACCTCATATTTTTACCGTCCAGGCCAAATGCTTCTATGGATTCCATACAAACGAATGTGGCGGATGATGCTGGCAGGCGGTCAATGAATGGGCGGCGAAGGCACCAGGAGAGTAGCTCATCCCCCAAAAAACCTCCTGGTTCTAGCACACTTGTGGCAATCATGCCTTTGCTTAGGCTCTGGCTACGTTTTATACGTCCACGGACAATGAATACCATCCTTGGAACAGGGTCTCCTTCTCTGATTATCTGTTTTACAAGAATATTTGAATGTGAAATTCCAAACAATCACTTAGAAACAGTATATTTAATTTGAACTCTAAGAAGTAACAAACAAGGTAGCAAAATGATTTAACCTTTTCATCTTTCGAGAAGACAATAGGCTTAACCCGGTCACAGATGTTGTCAAGAATGAGATCATCCAAGTTGTGGAACCAAGGAACCTGAGAATCAGAATAGGTAAATCAGACACTCATTTATGCATCTGCAGAGCAGGATTTTATATATATATTTATATATATATATATATATATATATATATATATATATATCAGTACCTTTTTAATGAGATCGAGACAAAGATAACGTTTGATGTCTCTGCGGAGTCCTTCAGGCAATTCTTTGATTAATTCCATTTCATCCTCTCCTCCCATTGTAACCCATCTTTGGCGCTCAAAATGACGAACTCTTTGTCTTAATCGCGATGGCAACTGTCTACGCCTCATCCACCATTCCATGTCTCTACATCTCAGCTGCATTTTCCTCTTCTTCGCCATAACCGCGTGTAGAAACACCTTCATAGCAACAATAATTTCTCACCATTAGAATCACATGTATGTTTAAGCTTCAGTGAAAATTACATTGTGAATTATGATACTCACCTGGATGTTACCAATCAGCAGAGTGAAGAGCAATAAACCGCTGAGCACAATACATATACTGAATATCACTTCCAGCCAGTGACTTGTTGGTTCAAGATCATTGCCAAAGGTGCTGATATGCATGAACAAAATGAGTCAAAACTGGCTTGCAGCAGAGCCAACTAAAACTGTTTGATTGTTAAAACTTTTTGAAATTCTAAGACATTTCCTTCGTTTATATTGCATTATAGTGGAAAAAGAATTTATGATACAATGTGTTTGATAATTTACCTAAGGGTCATGAGGCCCCAAAATATGGGATAAAGGATCTTCACAGCAACAGAGTTGCTAGAAATGACAGGAAGCGCCCACTGATATATCCCATAATTGAAAGGTCCATTAACATTCAAGCACAGAGACTTTCTGACAGGTGACGTTGAGTTACCACCACACGGATTTCCAATAGAGCCATCCGGTACCAGAAACTGATAACAGACCTCCTCCGAGCAAGACAGAGAGAGATTACACATTGCTTTTCGCTCACATTGTTGTCGGAGGCATGAGGCCACCCTTTGTATTGCAAGCACATACCAGCATCCTCCAGCAACCTGGAAACATACCACACACAATTTGTTAAAAATAGGTATAAAATGAAGGTTTCAAAAACTAAGGAGAAAGATAGAGGAGGGGTTACATGAGAGGCAATGAAGTAAGCAATGAGGTTGAGGCCAAAACCCCACCAAATTGTGCCAAAGATGTATCCTGTGACTTTTTGCATCCTTCTCATTAAGCAAATGCTGTGGTAAACCTTTGGAAGGAACTGGAACATGAAGATTAATAGAAGTATTGTCATAATCAGCTTAATCTTCTCTTCTCTGATCAATTTTGGTACAATTAGCCAAAACACAGCCTGCAAAACAAAAATACAAGAAACATATGATATTTGGACTTGTTAGTCGCAAACTCGCAACAATATCACCTAAGAGGAATTCCAGTTTCTAGGGTAGTCAAAAAAGTAAAATGTAAGTAAGCAGCCTATCTTCACATTTCAGGAACCAGAAAGCTCCCTATCATAGGATCATTATTAGTTATTACACCCACCAAAAAACTGATGCTGGGATTGGTGGAACCCACCTTTTGATTGATCACATTTTTAAACTCATCATGATTCAGGCATGACACAAAAACTCATGATGCCACTGTTTCTACAAGAATCCACCTAGACAAATGGTACAAAAAATCTTTACCACTTTTATTTAGTAAAAAGAGCAGAACTTGAAATCAGTTTTCCATCATTAACATCTTTTTGCTTGCTTTGAAATGCTTTTTACTGTGTCCCAAATGAATGGACAGCTGTCCTCTCCTCAGCTAGGGAGTATGGGAAGTTTTGTATAACTTTTGTGAGCATACCTAACAAAACATAAATCAGAATTCAGAACAACTACAAAAGCAAGCTACACGATGATTTTCATAATCACAGGTGACAGGTATGCTTGCCTACTGAACTGATCCAATGATTACTTACAAGGGTAAATTTGTAATTTAAGAGTTTTTAGGCCAATAATAAAATCTTGTCGTATGCAAATTATGAACTAATTTGATATGTCAATAAATAAATAAATAAGTAAATAAATATATATATATATATATATATGCAAATGGCAAGAATTGATGGAATTACGTATAGATGACGTGATATATATAGCGGACCTGAGGAACAGGGAGGATAACAAAAACGTCAAACCAGAAGCCTTTAAGGGAGCGGAGGTAGTGAGAGGAGATGGCACGTGCGTCCCACACGAGTTTGCCGCATCCTACAACAAGAGACTCCCTGGACACGTACGCCAGCCTGAACTGGAGCCACAAGTGGAACAAATGCACCGCATCCACGCACGTGCGAAGGACGGTCACGATTGCCGCCAGAGCGCCATCCATGTAGAGGCACGGGGCCCCACCTCTCCCTATGGACAAGGCGTAGAAGAAAAGTGGATCAACGGCCAGTGCCATGCCACGTGCAAGCAGGAAGGCGCGGTTCCATCTCTGCACGCGCTTGCTTCGTGGGTCGAGTACGCGACCGAAAGAGGAGGGAGAGGTACGGGTCCTGGTTGGGAGAATTCTGTTGGGTTTGGGTTTGGGTCGGGCCTGGATGGGAACGAGGCTGGAGCCAGCTGAGGCCTCCCATTCGGGCTGATGGGCGTGGTCGCAACTGGTTGAGTGGAACACCGGAACACCTACTTGAGTACAAGCGTAACATTCCAAATTGTTGTTGTCGTCGCTGCTGCTACTGCTGGTGCTGTTTCCTTCGTTTTCGCCATTTTCGGCTCTCCGGAACCTGCATGTGTGATCACAACAACAAACAACAAACATGTCAAATCACACTAGTTTGAATAGTGATAGTGATGATATTATTATTATTATTTGTTGCATGATCGAGAGTTAATTATGACCTTGGGAGGGAGAAGTGGATGTTGGGCATGGTGAGAGGAAAGAAACCATGGGAAAGAGAGTGAAACGAAAGTGGCCGAAGTGGGGATATATATATTTGAGCAAGTGAAAGAGAAGAAAAATTAAAGATGACAAAGTGCAGGAAACAGATAGATAGATGAAGAGAGAGAATGAGAGAGAGGTCTGTCTGTCACGTAGCACATGAAGGATGATGAAGAGCGAACCAACCAAAATACGGAACATGAAGTGAAGGTGGGGTTGCTATCCACCCAACCAAATAGGTCCACCACGCTTAACTCATTTATGACCACTCCATCTTATCAATCTTACTACTACACCTAGGACCACCCACCACCACTCATCACCGATTCACCATCTTCTTACTTCTTACACACAACCCAATTTTTATTCCAGCTAGGGATGGAAATTCACTCCAACCCCAATCGCTTAGGTTGGGTTCCGGTTTTTTTATTAGGGTCACAGGTGGGCTTCAATTATAAAGAATCAAACCCCATATGGGTTCGGATTCGGTTAAAAAGCCCCGAACCCAAATCTACTAATTAGATTATTTTAAAAACCTTTATTTAAAACAATGTTGTTTTGAGCAAATTAAAATTCTATACCCAAAAGACTTTTGGATTAAAAAGTACAAACTAAATTGCTGTTAGAGCTGATAGGTTCAGAGGTTAAAACCCTAACCCGAATAAATTCACGGGTTGGGTTTCTTCAAAATCCGCAGATCAAAACCTGAACCCATGAAATTATTCGGGTTCAAGTACGAAAATGTTTCACAAATTTGGGTTCAGGTCGAGCATAACCTAACCTGTTGCAATTCCTACTTCCAGTACCATTTTGCACCCTTTTTATTCATTCCCATTGCTCTTAATGTATGTGCTTAACAATTAATTAGTCAGGCACATATGATGGTACCGTTTTCTTAACCTCTATCCTTAACAATGTATTCCAAGCTAATCTAAGCCAAACACACGTTAACATTATAGTTATTATTGGCATAGTTAAAGTATATAATCAAGGCTAGTGAAGGAAAACAACGTTGACACATGTTTTAAGTAAAATTACAGGGACTTCAGATATGATATATATATATATATAAAATCATTTTCTACTCAATGCGCAATGATATAAAATATATCAGTTCATTACATGTGGGCTATAGATTATGGATAAATATTGACAAATGCATATAGACCGAGTCAAAGCAATTGAATCTAATGGTTCACATGCAACGCACTGATAAATATTTATCAGTGTGCACTGAAGTGAAAATTTTCCTATATATGGTCTATTAATCAGAGCTGAAATGGACCCAAATGGTGGAGAATGCCAATTATTATTCTAATGATAATATTTCTAATTAATTTCTTTTCATTTCAATGTGCTATTATTTTACTAAGCAATCTGCCTCCAATGGCGTTGCTCAGCTGGTAGATGGATGAGTTTAGAACTAAGGTAAATAACTCTCAAGTCAGCGGCTCGAATACTACCATTGTAAAAAAGCTTAAAAAAAATGCATAGTCTACATTTGTGAGATAATGTGTAAAAAATAATACTAAACAATCTTCTTTCTTTCTTTTTATCTTTTTTTTAAAAAAAAAGGATCATTTGTCTATCATTTTTGAGAAATGACTTAAAAGCATATACAAACCAGCTAGTTTAGGACGTTGTTTTTTTTGTCAAACATCTTACTAAACATTAAACTTTTGTTTTTAACCACATACGATAGTTTAATTATTAATAACCACATTTTAAAGAAAGTATCTAAATTTCCTCATATAAAAGTCATCCCCAAACTCTCCCACTTTCTCTCTTCTCTCATCTTCTCTCTCTTCTCTTCTCTTCTCTCTTGTCTCTCTCCCATCAAACCCTCATTAGAGGGCGCCACTTGTGCGTGCCCTGCCCGACGAAGGCATTGTAAGGCGCATGCGGCTCCGGCGGTGCGATGCCTCTGCAAGGGTGCATCACGTCACTTGGACATCACGAGCCTCGGTGACGCCACGAGTAAGAAGTGCACGCATAGGCATGGCGATAGCACCGTCGCGAATTTCCCTTCCCACGGTAATTTTACCATATAAATAGTTAAAAATGTGTTTAAAATGGGAGTGTTTCATTAATTTTACCATTGAATTTTTTTTTTTTTGACATTTTAAGTTTTTTTTTTCAACATTTCAATTTTTGTTTGCTAACATTTAAAGTTTTATTTGCAGTATATCAAGTTTATTTTCAACATTTCAACATATTTTTTTTTTTCAGATTTTAGGTTTTTCTTAATTTTTTTTTTAAAAATAGCTAAGTTGTAGGGGTATTTTTATAATTCATGGATAGACACCGAAACATTTTTAAAAATGTGGTTATTAACGATTAATTTTTGTATGTGACCAAAAACAAAATTTCCATTTTGCATATGGTCATTTATAGCAATTTCCACTAAATTTTAAAAGAAGTTTTAATCATATGGATATTATAAAATATTTTTAATGAATTCAAACTTTGATGTGAATTCCTTTCACAAATTCATGGAAAGAGGGAAGAATTATAAAAAGAGAAAATTGCCAAAAATACCCAATCAATTTATTCATTTTTTTTTCTTAGCCTCCTCGATTGTTTTTCATGTGTGTAAACCATTCATTCAAATTTCTTTTCACTCTATGGTCATTAAATTACATTACTACCATTTTTACCATCTTCTTCCTCCTACTCTTACTGTTCTCTCAAACCTAAGTTCAACATAAAACATGACTAACATTGGGCATGAAATACTTGTTGGGGAAAGTGCCCTAAGAACAAAAGTTGTTAATCTTTTTGCTGAATTAATAAATAGATTTACATTTGATTTTATATTTGTGTACATTTAATGTTATTAATATTGTATTAATGACATAAAATTCCATGATTATTAAATGCAATATTAAACATAGTATATAAGATGTTATATACATGAAGATTATGTTTAAATATAATAATCGTAATTGTCAGTAATTAATAATTAAAGTTGGGATCTTTAATTAATTAAAATTACTAGTACGGTTCATTCCCATTAAGAATGGAACAGTCTTATCCGAACTGTTGATGTGGTGACGTTAGAATAAAGGTACTTTGTATAATAAGATTATATAGGACGTGGACATGATAAATTGGAATCTTTAATAATCTCCGTTTTAAACAAAGTATTCTCATTTATCAAATCAGATTGTCATATATGGAACGATCTTAATCCAAAGTATTTAACAGACTCCTACTTATAGAGTTGTGTCTTTTGACTTACTCAGTATGGTTTGTTTATAATGTCAAACCTAAACTTTGTATCTTGGAGACATAATAATATATTTAGCCGGGAATGATAATATACAAAATGGAATCCATTCCTTCTTAAATGAAGTTAGACAAATAGTTCTCTTAAGTAAATGATTCGGGTCTTGAACAATAGAGCGCTCAATTTATGGTAAGATCATAAATAATTGTTCATTAGAGAATCACCGGAACTCAAGGATAAAGATGTAATTGAGAGATCAACGGATTTGAACCTAACTCAAATTACGAACTATTAATGGAGGATTGATCTATATGTAATGATTATATCAATGGACTGTTCGATTCCTATTCGAGTAATTAATTCTATAATGACAAGAGTGCAGTTCCAGTTTTTTAGTGGAATAATTCTGGAATTAATAAGTCAGATAATTAATTAAAGACTTTAGTTAATTATTAAAGATTTATTGGAGCTTGAAATTATAGGTCCGTGTGTCCCCATACCATCTCCATAATACTATATTGAATATTAAGGTATATAGAGGCTTAGTGATTAATTTGGAATTAATCATCTGTACATAAAGTAGTTTATGCATTGTTTAATTAATTGTGAATTAATTAAATATTAACTGTTTTATTTAATTAGTTACGAATTAATTAAATGTTATTTAAATAATATGATTAATTAAATGTTATTTAAATAATATGATTATTTAAATATTTAATTGGATGACAGTGTGTGGTCGGACCGCACTGTAATTTTCTAAAACTACACCGTGAAAGTCACATTGTAATTTCGAAAATAATAGTTTAAAATTATCTGTTAAGTTATTTAGTTATTTGAATAATTAGATTATTTCAAATAAAATAATTATTTAACAATTGGATTATTATATATTTAACTTTTGATTTTAAGTTGAATAGATTGTGATAAGGATTTTCGAAATTAGTTTTTTTAATATTTAAATAAATTGTTTATTTTAATATTTAATTAGTATTGTAATCCAATTGGGTTTCTAACTCTATAACAAAAACAAAAGTTACACGAGTAGGATTTTTGATCTCTTCCTCTTGTTTATCATAAATGATTGAGATTGTATTTGATACAATAACTTAAGAGATAAAAGCTTTTGGTTTTTGTTTAAATCTTTCAAAATGTGTACACAGCAAATGATATATATGCTAAGAAGTCTTCTTGGAATTTTAAGGACACTAGAAGACGAAAAAGAAAAGTTTTTATTTGTTTTTCAAAAGGTGTACACAGAGAGAAAAACGAGTGACAGAGAAAATAAAAAAAAAGTTTTTTTTTTAAGTTCATAGCCTCTAGAAAAATATTATGAGAGTGTCTCTAAATACTTTTCTTGTTGTCTCATATGATGAGTACATAATTAGAACAGAAAATTCGAGAGTCAATTATTCTATTTAAATACCGAGACGCCCACCTGTCCGTTCTTTGGTGTTGAAGATTCGGCGTGGAAGAACTTGGTTCGAGGGAATCACGAAGATTCTACGGTAGAACAATTTGGTTCGAGGGATTCGCGAAGATTCTACAAGGGTAACAATTTCTTCCTTACGATTTATAATTAAATATTATAATCTATATAATCGCAACGATCCGACTAAAACGGTTATGTTTTATAGAAAATTTTTAAAACCTGGCCCACCGCCTTTCCGCTGCGTTGTGCCAATTTTGGTTTTCGGAACCAATAATTGGTATCAGAGCCACGTTGTAATTTATATTGATTTTAATATTAAAATTGATTCCGGTAGTAGGCACTTTACATTAAATGTGATTTAATGATTATTTTTATTCATATGATGAATGGTAAATAAAAATGATTTTTGGTCGTTAATTATATGGTTCCTTTGAATTTTATATTTTATTGCTTCTTCAATTTTTAGATAAAAATTTGTAAACCCTATGGGTATAGGATTTTTAATTGTAAATAGTTATATTGAAGATGACGGCGTTATCATCAAATCGATGTGATTGGATCGGATCCTGAAGGAAAATTACAACAAGACTATTTTTGTAATTTAATTTATTTTTTGGTTGTAATTTAAATATCCAAAGGAACTCGGCCAAAATTCATTTAGTTTTTATTTTGATTTTTCATATTATATTTTATGTGATAATTATATAATATGTTCATGCATATAATATGTCATCTAAGACTCTAAGTTAATAAGTGCCTACTGGAATTGTGATAACATGACATGCATTCATATTCTATTCTAAAAATTGTTTTATATTAGAAACATGTTTCTTTGTTATATTTTTTAATAGATAAAATTTGATTTTTCATATTAATCTAAGCTATTCATTGTAAAGAGTTTATATTTAGAGATATCTTAAAACTTCATAATAAATTTGGATTTTGAGAAAATCCGGTAAATTTATTAGATGTAAATAAACATAAGTCTAAGTTGATAATTTTAAAGAGTTTAATATTATCATAACTTAGAGCTTCTTAATAAATTTAGTTTTTTGTAGAAATCCAGTAAATTTATTATGTGTAGATATGATCAACACAACAAACCTAGTAAATTAAAAAAAAAATTGGTTAAATCTGTTTTAACATTATTATTTTTTACTAGGATTATAAAATATTAGATAGATATTTTATAATTAAAATACATCATATTGAAAATATTGAGTGAGAGAGGGTAATACGACAATATTACCCATGGTCTCTACCATTAGTACAACAACGTGAGATTTAAATGGCGCCTCGAGACGCTTTGATTTCGTCCTTCCTACGGAGGGTGTCCATTTGAGTCAATAGCAAGGTTGTCTTCCAAGCGATAGGATTTTTAGATGTATTTCCAAATAGACCTACCCTACAGCAACAATTTTTGAGTTAAGTCGGAAAAATCTGAAATGGTAGGTTATACTCAAAAGATGTTATTAAGTTAGTTAATTACAATCTTGACCAAATTCAACGGTGGTTAATAAAAGTTGAAAATATGAGATATTTTGAGTTGACTTTTATTAATTGAGAAAGTCTCAATTCAATTATCAAATACGTGACCTATCCTACGACGGCACGGTATTTGTGAAAATTGAATTCTCGTGGTAATTGAGTAAATATTTTTTTTTTCTGTATTTTTACACATGCATCATGTTTACATTACCAAATTTTATATATGTGATATATATACATATTGTGGACACAAATTAAATGTAATTGATTGTTATATAATTTCAGCATGTCAAATATGACCAATTCAATAATCACGATACTCGCTACTGAAAAATAGACCAGTGAAAATTTTGTCAAATGGAAAAGTAACATGAACATTGTGCTTATATGTGAAAACTTCAAGTTCGTCCTAACGGAGGATTGTCCTCCAAGCCCTCACGCCAAGTCTGCAGAAAGTGTTGTTGAGGCATATGATCGTTAGCAAAATGCCAACAACAAAGCCCGATGCTACCTGTTAGCAGGCATGTCTGATGTGCTTAGAAGTAAGCATGAAGTGGTTGAAACCGTGAAAGGAATTATGGATTCCCTACAGGCTATGTTTGGGCGCCCTTCTGAACAGTCTCGTCATGAGGCCGTAAAGGCAGTTATGAACCCCCGAATGAAGAAGGGTACTTTAGTCCTTGAGCATGTGCTCAAGATGATTGAACACATAAACGAGGCTGAAATAAATGGCGCACAAATCGACAAAGCCACACAAGTGGGGATGATTTTGGAAACCCTATCCCCTAACTTCCTTCAGTTCAAGAGCAACTATTTCATGAACAAATTAAAGTATAACATGACTCAGTTGCTCAACGAGCTTCAAACCTTCGAATCCATTTCGAATGAAAAAGAAGGTGAGGCAAATGTTGCCAAAGCCACAACTTTCTCTTCTGGAAAGTCCAACAAGAGGAAGAATAAGAAGGGAGGAAGTGGCAAGTTGAAAAAGAAAACGGGCAATAACAAGGCTAAGAAAAACAACAACAACAACAACAACAACAGCAACAACAGCAAAGTGAAGAGCTCTGACAAGAAGGCCAAGGGAAAATGTTTCCACTGTGGCATAGAAGGTCACTGGAAGAGGAACTGTAAAAAGTTCCTCGAAGAGCTCAAGAATAAAAAGAAAGGTAAATCAAATTTACTTGTTTAGAAGCTTGTTTAGTTGAAGATGATATGTCTCCCTGGATAGTTGATTCATGTGCGACTAACCATGTTTGTTGTTCTATGCAGATGCTTGATTTTGCAACAGAGCTGACCGATAGGGACTACACGATGAGAGTGGGCAATGGGGCTATGGTGTCAGCAAAAGCAGTGGGAGAAGTGCGACTTCTTTTTAATAATAAATTTCTTGTTTTGAACAATGTTTATTATATTCCTGGTTTTAAGAGAAATTTGATTTTCGTTTCGAGACTATATGAACAACTATTTAAAGTATCTTTTGATAATAAAGTTGTTATTATTTCTAGAAAGGGTTTAAATATTTGTTCTGGAATTTTAGATAATGGTCTCTATCTTTTAAGATCAACCTCTAATACACTGCTTAACACTGAAATGTTCAAAGTCGAACAACCAAAGTCTAAAAAGAAAAAGGTTTCTCCTGACGATAACACATACCTATGGCATCTTAGACTGGGTCATATAAACCTAAATAGGATTGAAAGACTGGTAAAGGAAGGTCCTTTATGAGAGCTAAAAGTTGGCACTCTTCCAGTTTGTGAATCATGTTTGGAAGGTAAAATGACCAAACGGCCATTTTCGGAAAAATGTCAAAGAGCCAAAGAACCTCTTGAGTTGATATATTCTGATGTGTGCGGTCCCTTTAATGTACAAGCAAGAGGAGGTTATGAGTATTTCGTCACTTTCATTGACGATTATTCTAGGTATGGTTATATTTATTTAATGCGAAGGAAATCTGAAACTTTTGGAAAGTTTAAGGAATTCCAAGCCGAGGCTGAAAAGCAATTAAATAGTTCGATTAAAACTTTTCGATCAGATCGAGGAGGGGAATACATTGATACTGAATTCTTGGATCATTTAATCGAACATGGGATTTTATCCCAACTTGCTGCACCTGGGACACCGCAACAAAACGGTGTCGCAGAAAGGAGAAATAGAACATTGCTTGATATGGTGAGATCCATGTTGAGTTACTCATCATTACCCATGTCGTTCTGGGGATATGCACTACAAACTTCAGTATACATACTTATTTTAGTTCCATCTAAGTCTATACCTAAGACACCCTTAGAGTTGTGGAATGGTAGCAAAGTTAGTTTGCGACACATTCGCATATGGGGGTGTCCTACACATGTACTAAAAGGTAAGACCGGGAAGTTGGAACCTCGATCCGAAGTATGTATATTCGTAGGATATGCAAAGGGAACGAGAGGAGGTTTGTTTTATAGTCCTCAAGATAATAAAGTATTTGTATCGACAAATGCAACTTTTCTTGAAAATAACTATATGACAAACTTCAAACCTCGTAGTAAAGTTATACTTGAGGAGTTACTTTCTGATGAAATCAGACCAACAACGACAACTGTTGTCGAACGACACAGTGAGAAGACCACAACTGAAAATCAGAATGATCTACCACTTCGTCGTAGTGGAAGGGTTGTGAGACAACCTATTCGCTATAGACAAATCGGGGAAGCACAAGTTGCAAGTTTCGATTATGGTAAAGACGATCCATTGAAATATAGATGTGCAATGGAAGATTCTGACAATGAGAAATGGCAACAAGCGATGAATCTCGAGATGGAGTCAATGTACTCCA
The DNA here is from genome assembly GCA_033220585.1 of Dipteronia sinensis. Lineage (NCBI taxonomy): Eukaryota > Viridiplantae > Streptophyta > Magnoliopsida > Sapindales > Sapindaceae > Dipteronia > Dipteronia sinensis. Next base: position 57,141,961 of record CM065640.1, on the reverse strand, counting down.
ACTCAGTCTAGAAACTTGTAGACCTTCCCGAAGGGGTTAAAACTATCGGTTACAAATGGATCTACAAGAGAAAGAGGGGAGTGGATGGGAAAGTGGAAACTTTCAAAGCTAGACTAGTGGCAAAGGGTTTTACCCAAAATGAGGGAGTTGACTATTGTTAACGGAAATTTAGCTCGGGGCAATAAATCTCAGTTAGCACCCTCGAGATCATTACCACGTAGGTGATGACCAAGGTAGAACGTATATATATTAATGCCTAATGAAATGACAAGGAAACAACGATATTATTAGCTATTCAAAAGAATCAAAAAAGGCTTCCTCTATTGATAATATGTGATACACATCTCTCTCTCTCTCTCTCAAATTGATCTCACTTTTCTCTAGGGTGTAGTTGGGTACTTGTTGTGTGCCTGTCCAATAGTAGTCTCCTTTTTTCAGAAGGAGGAAGTCCATCCTTTATATAATGTCTTCGTAGGTTAAACTAATTGATTCTTCCCTTGAGTTTCTCCATCTCTCCCCTCCTTATCGGACGAGATTTTCATTTTAAATGTTATTGACTTTGAGTTAATTGCTGAATCATGGATATCTTGGCGGAGATCAATTTGTTTCCTACTTGGACTCTATTATTTGTTCTGTACGCATGTAATGTCTTAAGATATGATCTTGTGTGTCTTCAGGTCTAGCATGTTCTCTCGTAGGGATCGTCGAATATGGCATGTAATGTGGCGGAGTACATCGGGTAGTGAAGTCGATCAGTGTTCTAGCCCTGATATAAAGGAATTTCGTCTAATCAAAAGCTAGGTTTATCCTCCCTTGACCTTTTGAAGCTAGGTGCGGCCTCCTGCGGACACCTTACTATGTCAGCGAGGTACTGGCGAGCTTCAGGAGAAGTTATGAGGTAATCCTGACTTCGGGGGGGGGGGGGGGGGGGGGGGTGGGGGGGAATTTCCTGTTTTCAGGTTCGGTGACGCGCGCTTGATCTGATCATTCATGGCTCTATTCCGGATGTTTCTGGAGCCCGTCCTTGTTCCTGCGGGACGGTGCCATAGCTCGGCTTTGGATAATACGGTCTTCTGGTGGATGATCTCGGGCACGAAGCCAGGCCTGGAGGGTGGAAAATTTCCCTTTGGTCCTTAGCCAATTTTGGCTATTAATAGAAGTCCCCTCTGACTTGAACACCGATTATCAAGCTTGGGGTTGGGGTCAGATTTTTTATTTTATTTGGGAAATCTTTCCTTCTTTACCGTTACCAGAATATTGGGGAAATCTTCACGTTAATTGCGTAAGTGACGTGGCATGAACTGACTAATTTATTTCTGAATTAATCCGGTTGTGTTACGGCAGTCCCTGAGATTCTTTACTGTTACCAGAATCTTGGGGAGATCTCCTCATTAACTGCGTAAGTGACATGGCGTGAGCTGACTAACTTGTTTCCGAGTTAATCCGGTTACGTTACGGCAGTCCCCAAGATTCTTTGTGATCTCAACCGAAGATCTCAACAGCTCGTGCTGCTGCCTTCTTGCCTATATATAACTGTTTATCTCAACGTCTTCCTCACATCTTTCAAACTCAAATTTTTCCCAAGTTATACTTTCTCTAACAGCCTTTCTCTCAAGCTTATCTTTTTCTCCATTCTTCATCCTTACCGACTTCATCATGTCGAAACCAGTCATGATTCAGTTGACTCCATAGTTGATGGCAAGGAGGTCTTTAGCCTTACCCTAGGGAAACGGGCAAGGAGGAAATTAGACAGCGACGATTCCCCGCCCAATGATCGGGCCAAATATGTAGTATATTTAGGCCCTCAGATCCTTACCCTATGTTTTGTTTTCGTGCGTTTTTGTATCTTTGATGGGTTGTTTTGTGCGTATTTGTAAGAAATGATGCAAAGACAGGTTTGGAAGCATATTGCAGTGATTCCGGCAGAAAAGGGGCGAAAGTAAAGGCAAAGGAGTACAAATAGCTCTACAGTGCGGGTCCAGTGCGGGTCAAGTGCGGGTCGCAACCGCACTCCGACCGCACTCCAGCCGCACTCATGTTCATATCCGGGGCAAGATGCAAGTGAAGAGATAAAGTGCGGGTACAGTGCTGGTCATCCAACCGCACTCTACCCGCACTAATGCCAAACCAGAGAAGCTGATGTTGCACCTGATGATAAAGTGCTGGTACTGTGCGAGTCATCAAACCGCACTCTACCCGTACTATTGCCAAACCAGAGAAGCTGATGTTGCACCTGACGATAAAGTGCGGGTACTGTGCGGGTCATCCAACCGCACTCTACCAGCACTAATGCCAAACCAGAGAAGTAGAGTTGTACCTGAAATTAGAGTGCGGGCACTGTACGGGTCATCCAACCGCACTCTACCCGCACTGTTGCTCAAGACAGAAGGTAGATTTTGCACCTGACAGGGAAGTGCGATTCAAGTGCGATCACAGTGCGATTCTAAGTGTGGGTCAAGTGCGGGTAATTTAACCGCACTCCACCCGCACTATTGCCCTGATCCGAGATCTGAAGATGAAGGCAACCCATACAGTGCGGGTACAGTGCGGGTAATTTACCCGCACTCCACCCGCACTCCGAGCGCGCCAGTTTGGTTCTCAAAGCTTAAGTGACCTATTTTTGTATCTTGTATAAATAGAAAAGTATGGAAACGTTTTAGGGAGCCTCTGACTCCGTTTTGCAGAGGTTAAACACATTTAGACCTAGAATCTCTCTCTCTCTCTCATCCTACATTCTCTACTCAACTTCAAGGAAGTTAGGAGATTGGAGCCACTTCAAGGAAGGAGATGTTCTCCAAGGGTTCTTTCTCTTTCCCTTTTCTTAGTTTCCTAGTTGTAATGAGTAGCTAAATCCCCTCTAAGGGGTTGATGGAGTAGTTAGTTGAATATTGGGCTTGTACATAAACTTGATATTATATTGATATTCATGTCTATCTTCCATTGATCTATTCTTGTTGTGAATGTTTATCATTGATTTCTTGTGTAGATACATCCTCTTGCAAGATTTCTTTGTATTATGTATGAGTATTGCATCTAGATATACATCCTATTTAGTTGTTTAATGCTCTAAAGAATAGACCGAAAGTAATTAATTCCGACTCTTAAACCGCGGTTTTAATCTAACCTCGATCGAGTTTCCGGCACTATACATCCTAGGTCAGAACCCGTGAGAGAGTTAGAAGTCATCTCTATACATCTTAGGGTGACTATGTTTAATCGGTTGAGTCATTGTTAGGTAGACGAGCTTCACTTCTAGAATCCGATAAATAACCAACTCTATACATCCTAGGTTGGTCGTTTACTATAGATTAATCCCTAATAGGTGGTCCGCACTATACATCCTAGGTTGGCCACCTTCTAAGGATAAATAACCGACTCTATACATCCTAGGTTGGTTACCTTGAATAGCCGTGCTATTGACAAGTTTGTTGCATTGCCCAGTATTTACTTTCGTATCCATTAACTCCTTAGTTTCCATCATCTATATATATCCTTCATTCCATTTCCCCCTTCATTTAGTTTGCATAATTAATTTAGTGTTATTTATAGTGTAATTCACCATCTACATTCCCACCAACTCATGTTCCGATATTATATATATACATAACATTACTTTAGCAATAACTAATTTAGCTAACTCCGTTCCCTGTGGACGACACCCCACTTGCCACTATATTTATGTTTTCAAACTAATTTAGGCTTTGTGAGGTTTTATCAAATATTGTTGACGGATTGATCTTTTAAAACGACAAGAAGAAAAACGTTCTGTCACCCAACCCACAGCGTCGGCGGTCAAACAGGAATGTGTCCATTGGGACCGGGTTTTCTAACCGTCCTGATCACCCTTTGGATATAGCCGATGATGACTCCGATAGAGAGGTGGGCGTCGACATCGCGGGGGAGCATCGAGTCCCAGCTTCCGGCCCCCCCTTGGAGAGGCTTCCTCCCTATGATTTCAGGGTTATCCCTGATTCCATCGTCGATTCGGTCGTGATTGACCGTTTGAGGTCGAAGTATGGTATTCCCGACAGCGTTTCCATCTCTGTACCTCCCAAGGGTTATGAGTTCTTCGACCCCCTTAAGGGCGTCCTTCCAATTCATGTCGCGACTCTCGAGAATGGGGTTAGGCTCCCCCTCTATCCTACTCTTCGACGAGCCCTCAACGCCATCCAGCTTGCTCCCCTCTAGTTGACGCCCGGCTTCTAGAGGCATTTGATCGGTTTCCTCGTGCTATGGAGGGAACAATGCCAGCTAAACAAGGTGACGAGAGAGCCTGAAGCGGAGGAGATAACCTATCTTTTCCAAATCGGGAGTCTATCTGGCGCTCCTCGAGGTCAGTTTTACGCTAAGGCCAAGAACAAGCTCAACTTTGTTATTCCCGGCGCTTCGAAGAAGGACCCCGCCTGGAAGGAAGAATGGATCCTTGCGGGAGATGATTGGGGGAGCTCGATTATCATTGGAGGGCATGAGTTCGAGGTTCCCACAGTTTTTAGTGACAAATCCTCATGGGACCGGGACTCCCTACCCTCTGAATCTGAAGCTATTTTGAAGGCTATTTTGGCCAGGAACTACTTGAACCTGAAGTTCCCAACCGCTGAAGCCTTCGATCCTCGTAGGGTGAACCTGTTAGGATTATGCTCAATAGCAAGAGTGTAATATTGTAATTGACAATCTTTTCATATAAATAAAGTGATTTCTGATTCTGAAAAATCTTATAGCATTTATAAATATAATTGTCAAGGTAAATAATCATAAGGTCAAAAGACTATGAGATATGAAGAATTGTTTGTACATCGGGATATGTATGAGGTAGACACAATTCTTTAGTTAGTCTTGAATAACGTTCACAACTTAAGTTAAAGGTTGGGCACCTCTATCTTGATAAAGTTGTAGAATTCTTTTACTAGCATTTGAGTGGGATCAAATGAGTTATTATGAGTCTAAAATCATCGAAAGGTTTTCGAGTAAAAGAATCTAATGCACTGGGTGCATTGAACTGGATCACAATGAAATACTTTATCTAGAACCGTCACTAGATATAAGTCTTTTCATTATCAGGACAATCGGAGAGTCTATCTAAATCCTGAGATAAATGATGGACTTATGGTTGCAAGTGTTATCATTTGAGCTATCAATGAGTACGATTATATAGCATAGTCTATCCTCGATAGTTTGGTGGTATTCATTTGTTAATCGATAGAGGACTTCATTTATAGATATGGACATCGTGGCTCCATTTATTAAATGAGAGTATAATATCATCATATGGATGTTTTGAGGTATTGGATACTAAATCTCAACGTTGAGTTTTCAATATTGATTATTGAAGACATGACTTCTGAACAAGTCAAAATATCCAAGTTGAAAATGTGGTCATATGAGGAAATATGGTAACTTTGAGAGCTATAGGCGGTCTATGAGCTCTTGGCGATTACTGATATAATTCACGAGGATACACCATCTCCTATAAGATTGTCTAGGGTATGAATGAGAAACATCTCCTTATTCTATCTTTATTTAAGAGTTCAATTTTAGCTCTTTAGTGGAATGAGTTAAAATTAATAAATCGGACCTAAGTGAATCATTTGTTGATTGTGATTAGGTTATGTCTATTGAAGCTTAAATTTAGATAGCCCGCCAAGATCCACAAACCACACGTACTTGCATGGATCACTTGATATATTCTACCGGACCAATTTATGGGTCCATCTAGAATTGCATTTAATATATTAAGAATATAATATGTCTATTATTTATTTAATGGGCTGCACTATTATATTAATATATTAAAAGGAGACATGTAGGCTTGTTTCTTTTAGTAAGAATAAGTCTGGTTCACATGTGGGCTTTTATTTAAAGTCTAATGGATTAAATAAATTAAGAAAAATAATATTGGGCCCATAAATACATGGTGTGGGCGGCAAGGCTAAATAAAATAGCCCAAGATATTATTTTATTTTATTGTTTTGATTAAATGGGAATTAATTAATTATTTAATTAATTAATAGTTTAAATCAAAATCTTTTCCTGATCAGTAAATTAAATACTATGTGTTGGATTAGGGTTGAAATTCTTTTAAGTGATATGAGTCCTAATATGGTAAGGATTAAGTCCACATACACTCCTTATTCTACAAAGAATTCGGCCACCACTAGTCCTACAAGGGTTAGGATTCTTGAATTGATAGGAATTAGGGAAAATGATAATTCCTTTTCAAGTAAGGAAATTAACCAACCCTAGATTTCCTATTCAATGAATTCGGCCAACCCTACTTGGTGAAGGAGAAAATTCGGCCAACCTATAAATATAAGGTTATGAATTTTCGGCCACCAAGAAGCAAAATAGAGAGAGATTTTTGTTTGTTTTGAAAATAAAAATCCTACTCTATACACATAGATTTTCGGCCAAGAGAGAAAAAGAAAATAAGTTCTCATTCGATAGTGCACTTACAAGCCTTTAACATCAAAAGGTTTTGTGCACACTTTCGATTTAGGGTTACGCGAGTTTCAATCATATTGATTGTGAATTCAAAAGTGACCGGAACTATTTTTTTAGGCTCTTAGTGTTTTACTATTGAAGATCAAGATCAGAAATTCCATACATCCATTCTAAGGTAAGCAATTCGAAGAAAAAGGGAGACCACGCTCCTAGGTGATTCACGTACGTGCTAGGATTGAAGATCTTGCGGATTACCATCGACGTAAGTCAATCAGATCACGCGACAAGAGGTATTTAACTCTAACCGTATATTTGAGTTTAATTAATTAAAGGGTTAAGGTTCAAATCTTTAGAAAAATTTTAAACTATACGAAAATCTACTTTTCGCCTTCCGCTGCGGTTTTAAGCAGTTTTTCCCTACAATTGGTATCAGAGCCTGGTTGTACCATTCAATTAATTAACGTATATATACGTGAATCTATTTCTTTTTATTGTGATTATGCATGTTTTAGAAAGAGATGGCACTCTAGGTATTCGCATATATAATTACATGTGAAATGTATGGATTTATATATGTTGTTATAAAGTGAATTGTTATTGCTCGATTTTGGTCCTAGAATTTCAATGTATTTTTTATTTCGGGATTGTAACAAGAAGGGTGGTCTATTATCGCTATAATTTCTTCTTGGTAGTTGCTAAGTTCTTATTAATTTTATTGTAAAAATACTGCAGTTTTTTATTGTATTAAAATAAGTGCAGTTTTTTATTTGTAAAATATACTGCAGTAGTTTAAATAAAAATATATATATATATTTCTGCAGTATTTTATTGTATAAAATAAGTTGTAATATATTCAACATTCGAAGACTCGAAGATTTGAAGAAATTGGAGCATCCGGAACCGAGCTTGGCACCCGCGCGCACCGAGACAACAAGCGCGCACGCAACCAAGCGTGCAGCTGCGCTTGTTGCGGTGCAGCAGCGCGCGCAACCCATGCATGGGCTGGCCATGTGGCAGCTCATGCCCTTGCATGGGCTAGGCGTGCGCATGCGCTGCTTGGTGATCTTCGGGCGCGCGAGTTACGTGCGCGAGATGGTCGCTTGAAGTCTTGTTCGCCAAGAAAGGAGTTTTTTGTATTCCGTACAATTGTAATTTACATGCTTTTCTAGGATGGACCAAAATTGTGGCTATTTATTTTTATGTATAAATATTACAATATTTGTTATTGTATGATAACATGTCATATAGAATAGGAGTGCCACTCATATATCTCTTTTGATATGAACATGCATTGAATGATTTAGGTATCTAATTGGCATCTAGATAACTTGGTAAAATCATTCTTTGGAATTTAATCACATGCCTTAAATAATTGAGTGGGAGAAGGTGTGTTAGAACACCTATGGCCTCCAAGGTTAGTTGAGCTTTATTATTTATTGGTAATCCCCCCGAGGGGCGTCCATAAATGGAATTTAGCAAAATACTTCCTTACAAGGATAGACTAGACAATTGACTCAAACGAGATCTACTCTCAGAGGAGGGATTTTCATGAGAGAAAATTGAGGGTCGATATCTTGGTAACACACTCAATGTAATTTTATTAATATCCTCCTGAGAGTTCTTGTTAATAAAATTGCAAGGCTAAAATTGAAAACGCTGGTTGTTATGTTAACAATTAGGTGGGACCTAGTCCAACTAGTAAATGGTGCGAACTCCCGAAGGAGGCGTAACATTTATGGGTGTTGGATCACCGTTGAATTTTTCACGATTGAGTTATTTAATTAATTCAAGATAAATATTCGAAAGTGCTTTATCATGATTATTTACTTATATATGCTTTTTGTTTTATTCAGAAATCATGACCCCATCACTGATGAACATCCTGAAAGATAACACTTTAACTGGAGATAATTATGTCACATGGAAAAGGAAAATTGGGTTGTTGCTGCAAAGTGAAAAACATAAGTTTGTTCTAACTACTCCTAAACCACCTACTCCTAATAATGAATCAAGTATTTTGCAAAGAGATGAGTATGAGCAGTGGAAGACCTCAGATGATATGGCCAAATGTTACATTATGGCTACTATCTCCGACGTGTTGCAACAGCAGCATGAAGGAATGGGGTCTGCTGCTGATATTATGATGTCTCTGGAAGAGATGTTTGCTATGAGGTCTAGGACGACTAAGAGAGAGGCAGTGACTGCTTTTATGAATCTTAGGATGAAACCTGGACAGGCTGTGAAAGATCACATGATGAAAGTCATAGCACATCTAAATATTGCAGAATTAAATGGCGCTGAGATAGATGGTGAGACCAAAATTGACATGGTTGTCAACTCACTATTAGATTCCTTTGATCAGTTCAAGTTGGGCTACACCTTGAACAAAAAGGAATACACCTTGCAGGGCCTGATGCAAGATGTTCAAAGCGTTGAAAAGATCCTTGTGAAAAGCAAAGGTCAAGAGATTCATATGGTTGGTAAAGTTGCTACTGTTAAGACCCGTCAGAAGGTCAAGAAACAACAGAAGAAAAAGCAACTTGGGCCTACCAAGAAAGTAACCAAGATCAAAGGGAAATGCTTCCTTTGTGGTGAGAAGGGACATTGGAAAAGAAATTTCCCAAAGTCGCAGAACAAGAAGGAAGAAGGTAATATTAATTATCTTGAAACATGTTTTCTGGCAGATTCTACAGATTCTTGGATCATAGACTTTGGAGCTACAAATCATATTTGTTATTCCTTACAGGGGTTCCAAGAAAGGAGAAGGCTAAATAAGAACGAAATCAATTTGCGCTTGGGCAACGGATCGTTAGTGTCTGCAAGTGCAGTGGGAGATATTAGAGTTATTATAGATTCTAGTAGGCATTTAGATTTAATAGACGTTTATTATGTACCTCAATTCAAGAGGAATTTAATTTCAGTTTCTTGTTTAAATAAATTTGGATATTCGGTTACTTTTAATAAAGCTTTTATTATTAGTAAGAATGACAAAATTGTTTGCAAAGGTACATTGGAAAACAATCTATTCTTTTTGCATAGAAATATCTATCACTCGTTAGACACAGAAATAACGGAACCTAATCATAAAAGAGTAAAATTATCAAAAGATGAAACCTACCTTTGGCATTTACGCCTAGGTCACATTAACCTTAATAGGATTAAAAGATTGGTATGTGACGGACCTTTAAGTGACTTAAAGGTTGATGATCTACCAACTTGTGAATCTTGTTTGGAAGTTAAAATGACCAAAAGGCCATTCAATACCAAAGGTGCAAGAGCCACTGAATGTTTAGGACTAATACACACTGATGTATGTGGTCCTATGAGCATTCAAGCTAAAGGTGGATATGAGTACTTCATCACCTTCACAGATGATTACTCAAGATTTGGTTATGTGTATCTCATGAGACATAAGTCGGATGCTTTTGACATGTTCAAAGCATTCAAAGCTGAAGTAGAAAATCAGCTTGAGAAACGCATAAAAATCTTGAGATCTGATCGTGGTGGAGAATATCTATCTGGTGAGTTTCAGCAATATCTTATTGATAATGGGATAGTTTCTCAGTTTTCTGCACCAGGAACACCTCAACAAAATGGGGTAGCAGAAAGGAGAAATAGAACTCTTTTGAACATGGTTAGGTCTATGTTGAGTTATTAAACACTCCTTATTTCTTTTTGGGGATATGCTCTACAAACTGCAATATATATTCTAAACGTGGTACCATCGAAATCGGTTCCTGGAACACCATATGAGTTGTGGACTAGGCGAAAGCCTAGTTTACAATACATAAGGATATTTGGTTGTCCTGCACATGTGTTAAAAGGAAAGACAGAAAAGATGGAGTCCCGTTCGGAAACATGCATATTTGTGGGGTATCCAAAAGGAACTAAAGGATATTATTTCTATAGTCCTTCAGATCTAAAAGTGTTTGTTTCAACAAATGCTACATTTCTGGAAAAGGACTATATGAATGATTTTGTTTCCAAAAGTAGAATTGTCCTTAATGATATGTCAGGAGATACAATTCCACAAGAGGTTTCACAACCTAACCCAATTGTAATTTCCACTCCAACACAAAATCAACAACTTACCATTCCTCGTCGTAGTGGGAGGGTTAGAACCCAACCTGAAAGATACATCGGTCTAGGAGAATCTGTTGAGAATCTCCCTGACGATGATGATCCCTACACGTACAAGGAAGCGATGGAGGATGTTGATTGTCACCATTGGCAAAAGGCAATGCAATCTGAGATTGAATCCATGTTCGATAACAAAGTCTGGTCCCTTGTAGACTTGCCTAAAGGGATAAAACCCATTGGGTGCAAGTGGGTATATAAGAGGAAAAGAGGTATGGATGGAAAGGTGGAAACTTTTAAAGCTAGATTGGTAGCTAAAGGTTACACACAGAAAGAAGGTATCGATTACGAGGAAACCTTCTCTCCTATGGCCATGCTTAAATCCATTAGAATACTCTTATCCATTGCAGCATCTTTAGATTTAGAGATTTGGCAAATGGACGTCAAGACAGCTTTCCTTCATGGAAGTCTTGACGAAAGCATCTATAAAATGCAACCAGAAGGATTCATTGAAAAGGGCGAAATGGAAAAGGTATGCAAGTTGCAGAAATCAATTTATGGATTAAAGCAAGCATCCAGATCCTGGAACATAAGGTTCGACCAAGCTGTAAAAGGTTTTGGATTTTTACAGAACCTTGAAGAACCTTGTGTATACAAAAGGATCAAAGGTGACAAGTTGGTTTTCCTTATTCTTTACGTAGATGATATATTACTCATTGGAAATGATGTGGGACTATTGACACCAGTAAAAGAATGGTTAGCAAAACAATTTGATATGAAGGACTTAGGAGAAGCAAGTTTTATTCTAGGTATCCAAGTAATAAGGGATAGAAAGAATAAAATGATTGCACTATCCCAAGCTTCATACACAGACAAAATCTTGTCTAGGTTTTCCATGCAAGATTCCAAGAAAGGTATGTTACCTTTTAGGCATGGAATCAAATTTTCTAAGGAACAAGTTCCTAAGAATGAGCATGAAGAGCAATTCATGAGTAGAATTCCATATGCCTCGGCAGTTGGAAGTCTCATGTATGCAATGCTCTGTACTAGACCAAATATTTGTTTTGCTGTTGGCATAGTTAGCAGGTTTCAATCGAAACCTGGTCCTGATCACTGGACGGCAGTCAAGCATATTTTCAAGTATCTTAGGAGAACGAAAGATAATATGCTTGTATACTCTGGAGGGGATTTAATCCCCGTTGGGTATACAGATTCTGATTTCCAATAGGATTCTGACTCTAGAAAATCCATATCAGGATCTGTGTTTACTCTTGGGGAGGAGCAGTCATTTAGAGGAGTATCAAGCAATCTTGTATTGCTGACTCCACCATGGAAGTAGGGTATGTAGCTGCATGCGAAGCTGCCAAGGAGACTGTTTGGCTTCGCCAATTCTTGATTGACTTAGAAGTAGTTCCTAGTGCGAATAAGCAGATCACTATCTACTGTGACAACAGTGGAGCAGTGGCTAATTCGAAAGAACCAAGAAGTCATAAGAGAGGAAAACACATTGAAAGAAAGTATCATCTTTTGAGGGAGATTGTTCATAAGGGAGATGTGACGATTACCAAAATCGCGTCGGCAGAAAATCTAGCAGATCCCTTCACAAAGGCTCTACCTCAGAAGAGTTTTGATGGGCACCTAGAGAACATGGGAATGAGAGATATGACATATTTGCTATAGCGCAAGTGGGAGATTGTTAGGATTATGCTCAATAGCAAGAGTGTAATATTGTAATTGACAATCTTTTCATATAAATAAAGTGATTTCTGATTCTGAAAAATCTTATAGCATTTATAAATATAATTGTTAAGGTAAATAATCATAAGGTCGAAAGACTAAGAGATATAAAGAATTGTTTGTACATCCGGATATGTATGAGGTAGACACAATTCTTTAGTTAGTCTTGAATAACGTTCACAACTTAAGTTAAAGGTTGGGCACCTCTATCTTGATAAAGTTGTAGAATTCTTTTACTAGCATTTGAGTGGGATCAAATGAGTTATGATGAGTCTAAAATCATCGAAAGGTTTTCGAGTAAAAGAATCTAGTGCACTGGGTGCATTGAACTGGATCACAATGAAATACTTTATCTAGAACCGTCACTAGATATAAGTCTTTTCATTATAAGGACAATCGGAGAGTCTATCTAAATCCTGAGATAAATGATGGACTTATGGTTGCAAGTGTTATCATTTGAGCTATCAATGAGTACGATTATATAGCATTGTCTATCCTCGATAGTTTGGTGGTATTCATTTGTTAATCGATAGAGGACTTCATTTATAGATATGGACATCGTGGCTCAATTTATTAAATGAGAGTATAATATCATCATATGGATGTTTTGAGGTATTGGATACTAAATCTCAACGTTGAGTTTTCAATAATGATTATTGAAGACATGGCTTCTGGACAAGTCAAAATATCCAAGTTGAAAATGTGGTCATATGAGGAAATATGGTAACTTGGAGAGCTATAGGCGGTCTATGAGCTCTTAGCGATTACTGATATTATTCACGAGGATACATCTCCTATAAGATTGTCTAGGGTATGAATGAGAAACATCTCCTTACTCTATCTTTATTTAAGAGTTCAATTTTAGCTCTTTAGTGGAATGAGTTAAAATTAATAGATCGGACCTAAGTGAATCATTTGTTGATTGTGATTAGGTTATGTCTATTGAAGCTTAAATTTAGATAGCCCTCCAAGATCCACAATCCACACGTACTTGCATGGATCACTTGATATATTCTACCGGACCAATTTATGGGTCCATCTAGAATTGCATTTAATATATTAAGAATATAATATGTCTATTATTTATTTAATGGGCTGCACTATTATATTAATATATTAAAAGGAGATATGTAGGCTTGTTTCTTTTAGTAAGAATAAGTCTGGTTCACATGTGGGCTTTTATTTAAAGTCTAATGGATTAAATAAAATAAGAAAAATAATATTGGGCCCATAAATACATGGTGTGGGCGGCAAGGCTAAATAAAATAGCCCAAGATATTATTTTATTTTATTGTTTTGATTAAATGGGAATTAATTAATTATTTAATTAATTAATAGTTTAAATCAAAATCTTTCCTGATCAGTAAATTAAATACTATGTGTTGGATTAGGGTTGGAATTCTTTTAAGTGATAGGAGTCCTAATATGGTAAGGATTAAGTCCACATACACTCCTTATTATACAAAGAATTCGGCCACCACTAGTCCTACAAGGGTTAGGATTCTTGAATTGATAGGAATTAGGGAAAAGGATAATTCCTTTTCAAGTAAGGAAATTAACCAATCCTAGATTTCCTATTCAATGAATTCGGCCAACCCTACTTAGTGAAGGAGAAAATTCGGCCAACCTATAAATATAAGATTATGAATTTTCGGCCACCAAGAAGCAAAATAGAGAGAGATTTTTGTTTGTTTTGAAAATAAAAATCCTACTCTATACACATAGATTTTCGGCCAAGAGAGAAAAAGAAAATAAGTTCTCATTCGATAGTGCACTTACAAGCCTTTAACATTAAAAGGTTTTGTGCACAGTTTCGATTTAGGGTTACGCGAGTTTCAATCATATTGATTGTGAATTCAAAAGTGACCGGAACTATTTTTTTAGGCTCTTAGTGTTTTACTATTGAAGATCAAGATCAGAAATTCCATACATCCATTCTAAGGTAAGCAATTCGAAGAAAAAGGGAGACCACGCTCCTAGGTGATTCACGTACGTGTTAGGATTGAAGATCTTGCAGATTACCATCGATGTAAGTCAATCGGATCACGCGACAAGAGGTATTTAACTCTAACCGTATATTTGAGTTTAATTAATAAAGGGTTAAGGTTCAAATCTTTAGAAAAATTTTAAACTATACGAAAATCTACTTTTCGCCTTCCGCTGAGGTTTTAAGCAATTTTTCCCTACAAAACCAATACCTGCGGATCTGAGACTCTACTCATCGTAAGTGTCATTGAATTGCCTTGCCTTGTCTTGTTGATTAGTTTGGTTCTGACATTTTCCGTTTTGATTTGTTTACTCACTGTTTTTATCGTTGAACCAGCTTCTCGCGACGTCCAACGTTCTCCTCAAGCTAGAATTCCTCTTCCCTTTGCTAGGGTCGCACCAACTCTTGCTCCATCTACCTCCCCAACTGGGTCCAAGATGGCCAACCTTGCGTCGCGGGCTTTGGGTAAAGCTCCGACTATTGGTCCGACTGTTTCTGCCCCTTCTGCTGTAAGTTGTTACCCCATCGATTCACCCTTCTGATTCCGCTGCGCTTCCAACCCCCTAAGCTTCGGAGGATTTTGGAAGGGGTGTCGCGAGGATTCCTTCCAGCCGTTCCCGCCCTCAGTCGATCTCGACGGGGTAGGACGAAGTCCTGGAACAATTCATCGCGTCTTGTCCAGGCGGTGGGATCTCCAGGATGGCCTCCATGCCCGTAGATGTTCTGATCACCAATGGGTCTGCTATCTTAGCTGAGGTAGTTGCATTTCCCTCATACTGCTTTTGCTAATTTGTTCAATCTCTAATTCTGGCTTTGTCTTTTGTAGGCCTTCAAGTTTATTGTAGCGATGGGCGAGCAAGTAGCCCTCCTTCGTGACCGGGCTGCAAAAGCCGAAGCCAAAGCCAAAGCCGAGAAAGCCATGGGATTGCTCAAGCAGGCTCAGTCATTAGTTGAAGAGATGACCTCCAACCAGGGAAAGGTTAAGATCGAAATGGCTGACCTTCGTTGTGACCATGAGAGGACAAAACAATCTTATGATCAAGAGCGTCTTCAATCTACCCGGCGGGCCAGACAGAGGGATTCTTGGAAAGCTGAGGCCAAAAAGTTGGACCTCGAGAATCAGGCTTTGATTGTTCAGGTGACCAAGCTGCAAACTGACACGGAGACCTCCTTCAGCTATGGATACTTCTACGCTTCCTTTCAGGCCACAGAAGCTCTCCCTCTTCCCTTTGACTTGTCATCTATTGCCGGTTGGGATAGAGGGGAAATAATGATTAAGGCTGCTGAGCTATCTCGCCCTGATGGCGACGAGGCGGTTCCTTCGAGCCAAACAGGAGCTAAAAAATAGCCCATCTAGACAGATCCTCCATTTTCTCCTCCTACCTTTACTACTTCAGGTCCCGGGGAGTCTTCCAGTAAAGTTCTGTCTTCTCAATCCGAGGGGGACCAGTTAGGAGCTGGGGAAGGGGCTAGGAACCCGTCTGGGGAAGGGGCTAGGAAACCGTCTGGGGAACCCCTTATAATGGAGATGGAGGTCGACAGGAGCCAGACAGGGTCCATGGCTGCCTTTCTTGATACGGCTATCCCGTCTGAGGTTATGAAAGTGATTAATGAAGTCCTGGAGGAAGATCCCGCTGACCAACATGTGGAGCCTCTAAATGGAGGGATGGTTGGTGAGGATAACCAAGATGGACAACTACCTGAAGGAGGAGGATCGGCAGAGGAAAACCAAGAGAGTTCTGAAGCTTGAAGTAGTTCGTTCATGACTTGTCTTGATTGCCCGGAAAAGGGGGTGGGCACCTTGTTTTGCTCTTATTTAGTTTAGCTTTCTCCTTTTTTTATATAGCTCGATCTTGGGGGTTGGGCTCCCCGTTGGATAGATGTAGCCTTACCAGGTGATAGGCTCTTCTTATCTTTAATGAGAAATCAACTCGCTTTGAGAACTTTTGTTTCATTCCCGGTCTTGAATAGGAACCAAAATTGCATCCGCAACAACAATTTGTTCATACTTCCTTAAAACTTTGGTAGGGAATTCTTATTATGATGATCTTGATTCTGCACACGAAAACAAATATTTGTTTTTAAATTCGTCTTAGGAGAGGTAGTCCGATTGAGGCATCACGAAGGCTGTTCAGCTATTTCCTGGTCTCGAGGTCTGAAGGGTAACTATGCTCTTACACTCAGACCCTTCTTAGGGGTGGTAGCCCGACCAAGGCATCAGGAGGGCTATTTAGCTATTTCCTAGTCTCGGTATCTGGATGGCAACTATGCTCTTACACTCAGACCTTCTTGGAGGTGGTATCCCGGCCAAGGCATCAGGAGGGCTATTTAGCTATTTCCTGGTCTCGAGGTCTGAAGGGTAACTATGCTCTTACACTCAGACCCTTCTTGGGGGTGGTAGCCCGGCCAAGGCATAAGGAGAGCTATTTAGCTATTTCCTGGTCTCGAGATCTGGATGGCACTTATGCTCTTATACTCAGACCCTTCTTGGGGGTGGTAGCCCGACCAAGGCATCAGGAGGGTTATTTAGCTATTTCCTGGTCTCGAGATCTGGATGGTAACTATGCTCTTACACTCAGACCCTTCTTAGGGGTGGTAGCCCGACCAAGGCATCATGAGGGCTATTTAGCTATTTCCTGGTCTCGAGATCTGGATGGCAACTATGCTCTTATACTTAGACCCTTCTTGGGGGTGGTAGCCCGACCAAGGCATCATGAGGGCTATTTAGCTATTTCCTAGTCTCGAGATCTGGATGGCAATTATGCTCTTACACTCAGACCCTTCTTGGGGGCGGTAGCCCGACCAAGGCACCAGGAGGGCTATTTAGCTATTTCATGGTCTCGAGATCTGGATGGCAACTATGCTCTTATACTCAGACCCTTCTTAGGGGTGGTAGCCCGACCAAGGCATCATGAGGGCTATTTAGCTATTTCCTGGTCTCGAGATCTAGATGGCAACTATGCTCTTACTCTGAGCTCGTTCTTGGGGGTGGTAACATGACCAAGGCATCAAGAGGTAGCGAGGGGGCTTCCCCGGCTAATCACTAGTCTTGAAGTGTCCATGTTGAATTTCCCACTCAAGGATGTAGACACTAATGTTGAATATAGTTGGAGGTAAAGATGAAAAAGAAAAATGACTTTATTAATGATCGAGATGTAGTACATCTTTATTAGGGATTCTAATGAAACCTAAATGGGGGTAGTCTTCTTGAAAAACTCCCTGCTCAATGGTGGAATTTCCTCAAGTGATCTGCATTCCAAGTGTAGTCGATGGGTTGTCCGTCCATGTTTTCGAGTTTGTAGGCTCCATTGTGAGCAACTAGCTTTATCAAATATGGCCCTTTCCAATTGGGGTTTAAGACTCTATCTGACCTATTTTTTGAGTATTCAGGGTCACTTTCCTAAGCACTAGATCCCCTTCTTTGAAATTTCGGGCTCTAACCTTTCGGTTGAAATATCTAGCGATCTTGCTTTGGTAGATTGCCACTTTCTCCTCTACCCGGTCTTGTTTCTCTTCTAGGATGTCCAGATTAGCCCGGAGCTTGACCTCGTTACTTTCGGGCTCAAAGTTCTGTACCCTGAACGAGGTTAATTTATGCTCGATGGGGAGGACCGCTACAACTCTGAATGCTAGGGAGTAAGGTGTCTCCCCGGTAGCTGTTCTCTTTGTAGTCCGGTATGACCATAAGACTTCTGGCAGTTCTTCGGTCCATTTGCCTTTTTTCAATTTATCTACCTCTTCCTGTACCGCAGCGTTCCTCTCAGCGTTGAAGTGACGCCTCTTCTGTTTGACGGGCTTGATTGTTTGATCTACCATTAGTCGATGGGTGGCCAATGATGCCGGGATTCCAGGCATTTCATCATGGCTCTAAGCGAAGATGTCGCTTTATTCTCTGAGAAGATTAATTAAACCTTTTTTCATTTCTGGTTCAAGGGTGGCCCCGACCTTGACAACCTTGGAGAGATCGTCATCTCTGATGGGTATCTCTTCTAGTCTATCTACGGACTTTCCGCTGGCCCACTCCTTGCTCCGTTCCTCCTCATAAAGCATAATAGGTTCGCTCTTTGGATGTTCAGGTTGCTCCGCGAGCTCCATCTTTTCCTGGATTATCTGGGATGTTTCCATGTTTTCCTGGACTAATGCCACCTGTACGCATTGTTTTGATAGAGCTGTTGGATTGGCAGACACTGCGTAGCATCTCCTAGCTGCCTGCTGGTTGCCGCGTACTTCTCCTACCTTGGCTCCAACCGGGAACTTCAGGACATTGTGGTATATGGATAAGACTCCCTTCAAGGAGGACATGAAAGGTCTCCCTAGGATGGCGTTGTAGGCCGATAGGGTGTCGACCACAACAAAGTCGGTCATAACATTCTGGTAGAGAGGGGTAATTTCGATAATCACTAGGAAGATCATCGACCTCACTGGTATGATCGAATCTCCAGTGAACCGATAAAGTGGAGTTGTACAGCTATTGTAACAACCTTGCTTCAGGTTTAATTTTTCCAAAGTATCCTTGAAGAGGATATCTACACTGCTACCTGTATATGTGAGCACGCGATGAACAAGACACTTGGCAATCTGTATTGTGATTACCATGGGATCATCATGAGGTTGAACGGTGTTAAAGACATTTGCTTCAGTGAAAACGATATGTGTCGACTGGGAGGACTCTATCGGGCTTTGGCTGACCTTGAAGACCCTCTGACTTTCTTCTATGTGAGGAATCTTCTTTGCATGGTTTTTTCAGGAATTATTTGAAGTGCCAGCCAGTGTGGGCCCTCCGCTGATGGTGTGTATCACCTGGATTTGTTGCATTAAGTCAGCATGTTCCCCATTTCTCTTCTCCGCATCCTCACGGATCTCGGCTTGTATCCCTTCTAGTCCAAATATTATCTCTGATCTGCTGTAGAAACTCAATCAAGCATCCCCCTCTTATCAGGGCTTCAATTTGGTTACACAAATTATAACACTTTGAAGTGTTATGGCCCACGTCTTCATGGAAGGCGCAGTACTTGTACCGGTTCCTCTTGACAGCTGGGGCTTTCATGGGAGCAGGCTTTTGGAGTAGCCCCTTGTCTCGTATAGCAAGGTAGACCGTTTCCCTGGAAGCGTTCAAAGGAGTGTAATGGTTATACCCTTTCTCCCCTCGCATTACGGGGGCCACGGTCCTGGGAGGTGGCGAAGCCCGAGGAGGGATTTGTCTTGCTGAATATTTTTCTTGCCTGTGCTGAGGAGCGGGAATGCGATAGGTCGACCTATTGGGAGGTTTATTCTGAGCTTTCTGAGCTGGCTCAAATTTAGGGGCTTCTTTTTTCAGACGCTTCGCCGTTCTCATGTCGTCGTGTTCCATCTTGAGTTTGAGTTGCTCGTCGATATCGACCTGCTCAAGAGCCCGATCATAGGCCTCCCGGTAAGTTTCGGGAGGTCTCTTGGCAAAGGAGCGGAAAAGCTTTCCCGCCCATAGGTTTCGCCTAAAGTTGGTGAGAGTTTCTTTCTCGGTGAAAACTCTCATTTGTATGACCTCTTTGTGAAACATTCCACGTACGATCGAAGTGTCTCACTTCATTCCTGAATCACATATTGGAGGTGTATGGGATCTTTCGGAAAAGGTTTGACCCCTTGGAGCTGCGAGCAAAAATCTGTTGATAACTTCGTGAAAGAGTCCACGCTACCAGCGGGCAGCTTCCTGAACCAAGTTTTAGTGTAGTCGGTTAGGGTCGTTGGAAACATCCTACACATAGTCGCTCTGGTAGTGTTCTGGACCTCCATCTGTTGAACAAAACTCTAGGTGGCTTAGAGGATCTTCCGTTCCGGAGAACTTATCTGCTGGCATTTTAAATTTTGGTGGGAGCTCCGCTTCTCGGATCATCCTAGTGAAGGGAGCGTTCATCTCACTCAAAGGATCCTTTTTATCCTCCTTATTCTTTCCTTTTCTTATCTGCTGGACCTTCTTCTGTAGCTTTGCCAGCTGATCCCTCAGTCGATTGTTCCCATGTTTCTTTGAATTGACCTCGGATTCTACACTATCGAGTCTCTCTGATGAACTGGCAACCTCTATCAGGTCCCCTTCATGGACATGATCCATTTGGGAAGTTTGTCTACTCTCCTCCTCTTGGGCCCTGGCGTTCCTCCTTGATGCAGTTGGGTGGGATAGCTCTCGTTGCTCCCGGGTCAAAGCATCTGCGGCGGACTTAACTCGCCTGGGTTGATATTGTGAAGGTCTTTTTGGAACTGGGGGCATGGGTCCCAGTCTATCCCGGATCGAAAGTTGGGGCCCATACCTGTCTCGAGCTGGCACTGGAAGAGGAGGTCCCAGGCGATCGAAAGTAGGCTGCCTAGCTCCAAACCTACTCGGCTCTCCTTGATCATTCAGGTTGGTTGGCTGGACCGTGATGCCTTCAACGAGCAGGCGGATGCGGACGGTTTCCACGAAGGCTGCCGCTTGTTGGTCGAGCGCAGCCTGGCTCACTATAGGGTGGCCAGAAGCCCGTGCATTGGTTGTTTGGACCGGAGCTTGACTGCCATACCCTGACTTTCTCCCCTTTCTTGGGGCTATTCACGTAGGCCTCGCCGGGGGTTGTTCCGAAACTTCATGTTGTCCTTGGGAAGAGCGGAGCCTTATAGTTCTTGTAAAACAACGAAAATGTAAATGCAAATAGTTGATTTGATTAACTAGGTGTAGGTTTATTCCCACAGACGGCGCTAGAAAGTGTTAACGGAAATTTAGCTCGGGGCAATAAAGCTCAGTTAGCACCCTCGAGATCATTACCACGTAGGTGATGACCAAGGTAGAATGTATATATATATATATATATTAATGCCTAATGAAATGACAAGGAAACAACGATATTATTAGCTATTCAAAAGAATCAAAAAAGGCTTCCTCTATTGATAATATGTGATATACATCTCTCTCTCTCTCTCTCTCTCAAATTGATGTCACTTTTCTCTAGGGTGTAGTTGGGTACTTATTGTGTGTCTGTCCAATGGATGCGAACGGTTTCCACAAAGGCTGCCACTTGTTGGTCGAGCGCGGCCTGGCTCACTATAGGGTGGCCAGAAGCCCGCGCATTGGTTGTTTGGATCGGAGCTTAACTGCCATACCCTGACTTTCTCCCCTTTCTTGGGGCTATTCGCGTAGGCCTCGCCGGGGGTTGTTCCGAAACTTCATGTTGTCCTTGGGAAGAGCGGAGCCTTATAGTTCCTGTAAAACAACGAAAATGTAAATGCAAATAGTTGATCTGATTAACTGGGTGTAGGTTTATTCCCACAGACGGCGCTAGAAAGTGTTAACGGAAATTTAGCTCGGGGCAATAAATCTCAGTTAGCACCCTCGAGATCATTACCACGTAGGTGATGAACAAGGTAGAACGTATATATATATATATATATATATATATATATATTAATGCCTAATGAAATGACAAGGAAACAACGATATTATTAGCTATTCAAAAGAATCAAAAAAGGCTTCCTCTATTGATAATATGTGATATACATCTCTCTCTCTCTCAAATTGATCTCACTTTTCTCTAGGGTGTAGTTGGGTACTTGTTGTGTGTCTGTCCAATGGATGCAGACGGTTTCCACAAAGGCTGCCACTTGTTGGTCGAGCGCGGCCTGGCTCACTATAGGGTGGCCAGAAGCCCGCGCATTGGTTGTTTGGACCGGAGCTTGACTGACAGACCCTGACTTTCTCCCCTTTCTTGGGGCTATTCGCGTAGGCCTCACCGAGGGTTGTTCCGAAACTTCATGTTGTCCTTGGGAAGAGCGGAGCCTTATAGTTCCTGTAAAACAACGAAAATGTAAATGCAAATAGTTGATCTGATTAACTGGGTGTAGGTTTATTCCCACAGACGGCGCTAGAAAGTGTTAACGGAAATTTAGTTCGGGGCAATAAATCTCAGTTAGCACCCTCGAGATCATTACCACGTAGGTGATGACCAAGGTAGATTGTATATATATATATATATATATATATTAATGCCTAATGAAATGACAAGGAAACAACGATATTATTAGCTATTCAAAAGAATCAAAAAAGGCTTCCTCTATTGATAATATGTGATATACATCTCTCTCTCTCTCTCTCTCAAATTGATCTCACTTTTCTCTAGGGTGTAGTTGGGTACTTGTTGTGTGCCTGTCCAATAATAGTCTCCTTTTTTCAGAAGGAGGAAGTTCCTCCTTTATACAATGTCTTCGTAGGTTAAACTAATTGATTCTTCCCTTGAGTTTCTCCATCTCTCCCATCCTTATCGGACGGGATTTTCATTTTAAATGTTATTGACTTTGAGTTAATTGCTGAATCGTGGATATCTTGGCGGAGATCAATTTGTTTCCTACTTGGACTCTATTATTTGTTCTGTACGCATGTAATGTCTTAAGATATGATCCTGTGTGTCTTCAGGTCTAGCATGTTCTCCGGTAGGGATCGTCGAATATGGCATGTAATGTGGCGGGGTACATCAGGTAGTGAGGTCGATCAGTGTTCTAGCCCTGATATAAAGGAATTTCGTCTAATCAAAAGCTAGGTTTATCCTCCCTTGACCTTTTAAAGCTAGGTGCGGCCTCCTGCGGACACCTTACTATGTCAGCGAGGTACTGGCGAGCTTCAGGAGAAGTTATGAGGTAATCCTGACTTCGAGGGGGGGGGGGGGGGATTTCCTGTTTTCAGGTTCGGTGACGCGCGCTTGATCTGATCATTCATGGCTCTATTTCGGATGTTTCTGGAGCCTGTCCTTGTTCCTGCGGGACGATGCCATAGCTCGGCTTTGGATAATACGGTCTTCTGGTGGATGATCTCGGGCACGGAGCCAGGCGTGGAGGGTGGAAAATTTCCCTTTGGTCCTTAGCCAATTTTGGCTATTAACAACTATGAAGAGACTTTCTCGCCAGTAGCTATGCTCAAATCTGTTATAGGTAAAAATCATCATGAAGGACACGTCATTACGGTAAGGGGCCACGTAAGCAAAGTCGAGGAAAGTCAAGCGTTAAAGGGTAGAAATTCCCCAAGGGAATTTACTCGGCAAAGAGCAAAGCAACCCGACCACAGACGAAGAAATCGGCTCGGGCATACTCGGTCATGCTCGGGATCAGATAATGAAGACGAGTACTTCATAAACATATGGACAGAATCAGTAGCAAGCAACTCCACAATAAGCAACGATACGACTATCAGAGTTCAACTAAAAGGCAAACAGATTTCCTGCAAATAAAGGGCAAGGAATCCGACGCAGATTCGGACTCAGTCAAAACAAGAAACATGATAAACTCCAGAAAGAGACAGACTTCAATTAGAACTAGGAAATCACACAAAATACGGGTATCACAACACCAAACCCTAGCAGTACCATAAACCCTAGCAATAACATGTATAAATACCCCTGTAAGAAACATAATGGGGGGAAGTGAGAATTAACAGGAGAAATCAGAGAGAAATATTTTGTAATTGAGTTTTTCATAGTGGATTTGACTTTGTTGCTCAAGCAACAGCCGGTGGATTTTTCTCCAGTTAAAATGAGTTTTTACCACGTATTTGTGTCTCTTGATTTATTATTTTCTTGCGATATTATACTTATCTGTTCTTATTTTCGCTTGATACAAGTTCGTTGATAGTGACGACGAAAAATCACCATCAACAAAATCCATCCGCATACTCTTGTCCATTGCCGTATATTATGACTATGAAATATGGCAAATGGACGTCAAGACGGCTTTTCTTAATGGTCATCTTGAGGAAAGCATCTATATGATGCAACCAAAGGGGTTCATTGCTAAAGGCCATGAGAAAAAAGTTTGCCAGTTGCAAAGGTCCATATATAGACTTAAGCAAGCTTCTCGATCTTGGAATATTAGATTTGATGAAGCGGTCAAATCATATGGATTTGATCAAAACGTTGATGAGCCTTGTGTCTACAAGTATATCAAAGAAAAGAATGTGGTCTTCTTAGTTCTTTACGTTGATGATATTCTTCTCATTGGGAATGATGTGGAATCTTTATCAAGTGTAAAGAAATGACTAGCTAACCAATTCCAAATGAAAGATTTGGGAGAGGCAAGCTATGTTCTTGGGATCCAACTTATACGAGAACTTAAGAACAAGCTGTTAGCGTTGTCTCAGGCATCGTATATTGATAAAGTGTTAATCAAGTATTCGATGCATAACTCCAAAAAAGGTAATCTGCCTTCTCGTCATGGAGTTACTCTTTCTAAAGAGCAGTGTCCTAAAACACCTCAAGAGGAAGAGAATATGAGACACATTCCATATGCCTCTGCAGTAGGCAGTCTTATGTAGGCTATGTTATGTACTAGACCTGACATATGCTATGCAGTGGGAGTGGTTAGCCGGTATCAATCTAACCCAGGATTAGATCATTGGGTAGCGGTCAAACACATTCTCAAGTATATTAGGAGAACGAGAGACTATATGCTAGTATACTCTGGTAGGGATTTGATTCCTATTGTCTACACTAATTCTGATTTTCAATCAGACAAAGATAGTCAAAAGTCGACATATGGATCAGTGTTTACCATTGGTGAAGGATCCATAGTTTGGATAAGCATCAAGCAATCTTGCATTGCTGATTCCACTATGGAGGCTGAATACGTGGCAGCATGTGAAGCAGCTAAAGAAGCAGTCTGGCTCCGAAAGTTTTTGTCTGATCTGGAAGTGGTTCTAGATATGGAAAAAACCCATGACACTATATTGTGACAACAGTGGAGCCGTGGCTAATTCGAAAGAACCTAGAAGCCACAAACGAGGAAAGCATATAGAGCGAAAATATCACCTAATTAGGGAGATTGTACATCGTGGCGATGTGTCTGTTCTTAAGATTAGATCTGAAGACAACCTTGCAAATCCCTTCACAAAGACTCTACCAGCAAAGGTTTTTGAAGGCCATCTAGTAGGACTAGGATTAAAGGACATGTCTCATTTGCTTTAGGGCAAGTGGGAGATTGTTGGGGAAAGTGCCCTAAGAACAAAAGTTGTTAATCTTTTTGCTGAATTAATAAATAGATTTACATTTGATTTTATATTTGTGTACATTTAATGTTATTAATATTGTATTAATGACATAAAATTCCATGATTATTAAATGCAATATTAAACATAGTATATAAGATGTTATATACATGAGGATTATGTTTAAATATAATAATCGTAATTGTCCGTAATTATTAATTAAAGTTGGGATCTTTAATTAATTAAAATTACCAGTACGGTTCATTCCCATTAAGAATGGAACAGTCTTATCCGAACTGTTGATGTGGTGACGTTAGAATGAAGGTACTTTGTATAATAAGATTATACAGGACGTGGACATGATAAATTGGAATCTTTAATAATCTCCGTTTTAAACAAAGTGTTCTCATTTATCAAATCAGATTGTCATATATGGAACGATCTTAATCCTGAGTATTTAACAGACTCCTACTTATAGAGTTGTGTCTTTTGACTTACTCAGTATGGTTTGTTTATAATGTCAAACCTAAACTTTGTATCTTGGAGACATAATAATATATTTAGCCGGGAATGATAATATACAAAATGGAATCCATTCCTTCTTAAATGAAGTTAGACAAATAGTTCTCTTGAGTAAATGATTCGGGTCTTGAACAATAGAGCGCTCAATTTATGATAAGATCATAAATAATTGTTCATTAGAGAATCACCGGAACTCAAGGATAAAGATGTAATTGAGAGGTCAATGGATTTGAACCTAGCTCAAATTACGAACTATTAATGGAGGATTGATATATGTAATAATTATATCAATGGACTGTTTGATTCCTATTCGAGTAATTAATTCTATAATGACAAGAGTGCAGTTCCAGTTTTTTAGTGGAATAATTCTGGAATTAATAAGTCAGATAATTAATTAAAGAGTTTGGTTAATTATTAAAGATTTATTGGAGCTTGAAATTATAGGTCCATGTGTCCCCATGTCATCTCCATAACACTGTATTGAACATTAAGGTATAAAGAGGCTTAGTGATTAATTTGGAATTAATCATCTATACATAAAGTAGTTTATGCATTTTTTAATTAATTGTGAATTAATTAAATATTAACTGTTTTATTTAATTAGTTACAAATTAATTAAATGTTATTTAAATAATCATATTATTTAAATATTTAATTGGATGACAGTGTGGTGGGACCGCACTGTAATTTTGGAAAACTACACTGTGAAAGTCATATTGTAATTTCGAAAATAATAGTTTAAAATTATCTGTTAAATTATTTAGTTATTTGAATAATTAGATTATTTCAAATAAAATAATTATTTAACAATTGGATTATTATATATTTAAATTTTGATTTTAAGTTGAATAGAGTGTGATAAGGATTTTCGAAATTAGTTTTAAAATATTTAAATAAATTGTTTATTTTAATATTTAATTAGTATTGTAATCCAATTGGGTTTCTAACTCTATAACAAAAACAAAAGTTACACGAGTAGGATTTTTGATCTCTTCCTCTTGTTTATCATAAATGATTGAGATTGTATTTGATACAAGGCAGAATTTCACATAAGTCCTATCTTTTTAGTGATTTGTCACCTTTATAAATGTCTTTCCAAATTTATCACTTTAGTCCTTACTTTTTCCAAAATTCATCAATTTAGTCCATTTTACTAAACATGTGAAAGTCAACTATTTTAAAACCTATGAAAGTACATTTTTGCCCTTATTACTATTTAATTTAGCTAAAATGATTATATTAGCTTTAAATTAAAATGAAAAATAATAAAATTCTCAACAATAAAATATTAAATAAATATATTACAAAAAAAATATTAAATAAATAATAATAATAAAATCCATTAATTTTTTCTTTTTTTGTATTTTGTCATAATGGATATTTATTTAGCTAAAATGATTATCTTAACTTAAATGATTTTTTATATTTGTTTTGTAATATATTTATTTAAGATTTTATTATTGAGAATTTTATTGTTTTTCAAAATCATTTAAAGCTAAGATAATTATTTTAACAAATAAATATCCATTGTGAAAAAATAAATACAAAATAAGAAAAAATTAATGGATTGTATTACTATTATTTATTTAAATTTTTTTATAATATATTTATTTAAGATTTTCTTATTGAGAATTTTGTTATTTTTCATTTTAATTTAAAGCTAATATAATCATTTTAGCTAAATTAAATAGTAGTAAGGGAAAAAGTGTACTTTCATGGGTTTTAAAATAGTTGACTTTCAAATATTTTGTCAAATGGACTAAAGTGATGAGTTTTAGAAAAAGTAAGGACTAAAGTGATGAATTTGGAAAGACATTTATAAAGGTGACAAATCACCAAAAAGATAGGATTTATGTGAAATTCTGTCTGAACTGAAGAGATAAAAGCTTTTGGTTTTTGTTTAAATCTTTCAAAATGTGTACATAGCAAATGATATATATGCTAAGAAGTCTTCTTGGAATTTTAAGGACACTAGAAGACGAAAAAGAAAAGTTTTTATTTGTTTTTCAAAAGGTGTACAAAGAGAGAAAAAAGAGAGACAGAGAAAATAATAAAAAAAAAGTTTTTTTTTAAGTTCATAGCCTCTAGAAAAATATTATGAGAGTGTCTCTAAATACGTTTCTTGTTGTCTCATATGATGAGTACATAATTAGAACAGAAAATTCGAGAGTCAATTATTCTGTTTAAATACCGAGACGCCCATCCGTCCGTTCTTTGGTGTTGAAGATTCGGCGTGGAAGAACTTAGTTCAAGGGAATCATGAAGATTCTACGGTAGAACAATTTGGTTCGAGGGATTCGCGAAGATTCTACAAGGGTAACAATTTCTTCCTTACTATTTATAATTAAATATTATAATATATATATATATATATATATATATATATATATAATCACAACGATCCGGCTAAAACGGTCATATTTTATAGAAAATTTTTAAAACCGGGCCCACCGCCTTTCCGCTGCGTTGTGCCAATTTTGGTTTTTGGAACCAACAATACTACCTATTGAACTTTTTTCGTCCGTACTCTTTTTTTCTACCATTTTCACACAAAAAAGCTTCTAAAACATTAGTGACGTCTCATGCTATACATGAAACTTCTGGAAATCTTGAATATCAACATAGTAGTCATGTTTCATATTAAACATGAAATTTCTAGAAATCTTGAATTCAACACATTTCAACCAAGGTCGCGAATTTTCGGATCGATTGGCCGCCGAATCGAGGCCGGAAAGTAGCCGAATCTTCTTCGCCGGCATCACGCAATGTTCTCCAACAGTTTGGCCACCTCTTCCGGCCCCGATCTAGTCTCTCCCTCTCTTCATCTCTTTGTCTTCTTCTTCATTGTCGTCTCTTTCATTCAACTCAGTCGTCCTGACTCACAACTAGTAGCCGTCACTCCGAGCACGTCACTGACACTCTGGTTGCTGGACACTTCTTCTCCGATCAGTAATTTCTCTTTCCTCTCTCTCTCGATCTCTCCACTTTTTTTAGGTATTAATGATTTAGTTTTTATTTTTATTTTTAAAGAAGGTAGTTTAAACTATATACACATAACTTGGTTAAAAACATGAGAAACAATATAAATCTATTAAAAACGAATTATATTACTTTGAGTAGTAGGTTACTTTTGCAAATGCCCTTTATAAAAATGTTAACTATATACTATAACCATATTCAAAGAGAGAATCCGAATTCGGTATATACCTAACTCATTTAATTATATGATGGGAATGAAAGTGTCAGCCTAACGACAAAATGAAATCAGTTAATTTTGAAAACTCTTTTAGCTACTTGTTTTAAATGTACTTTTTATTAATTTATTCCACCTGTATATTAGAATAACAAAAAAAGAAAGACCACAGAATTTTAAAATTGAAAAATAAAAGGAAAAATATCCATAGCTCTTTAATCTGAATATTCTCTAACCATGCTAAAATAGCAAAAGACCCCACTCACAAAGAGTCACCACATGCCAGTATCAAGTATTACACTGAAATCCGAATTCTTTTCATTAAATAGAAATTTATAGGTGTTAACTGAAATTTAACTCAGGGTAAGAAATCTCAATTAACACCCTCAAAACCACTACCACGGAGGTGGTGGTCAAGGTAGAATGTATTCTAGTCAGTGCTAGTGAAAAATGACAAAAAATACTATTATCGGTATCATCAAAAGAGAATGAACAAAAGATAACGAAAATGTTTTCTTTATTCTTATCAATGGTGTATCGTTTACAAATATCTCTCAATCGCTCTCAATCTCTCTAGGGTGTAGTAGGGTTGTTGTCGTTTGCCTGTCGAAAAGTAGTCTCCCTCTTCTCCTTCTCTTTCTCTCCATTTATACGTAGTTTTGTAGGTTAAATCAACTGATTCTCCCATTGATTTTCTTCGTCTCTCCCCTCTTTATCGGGCAGGATTCCTCGTTTAAATGTCATTGACTTTGAGTTAATAGCTGAATGGAGGATATCTTGGGGGAGATCAGTTTGTTTCCTCTTTGGACTCTAATACTTTTTTTGCCG